>JBAIZZ010000375.1:179730-215054 GCA_037355905.1 Heliconius aoede | reverse complement strand
ATGTTGCATACTATCATTATACGCGCAACGACCTACCAGGAAATTATAACATCAGAGCAAGCTTTTTCTCTCAGTACCCAGTACCTCACATGTAAATGTGTTCTCATATTATATGTATATATATCATATATATATATATATAGCAGGGTAGGCAGAGGGAACGTATTATCAAAACACTCAATTCTCCACTTTCCGTTGCATTTTTCGATCCGAGTTTTTTACTTTGATTGCAGAGTAAAGAAATGAAAATATTAAATAAAAAAATAACTCATTTCCTTGTGGAAATCAAACACTTAATCGTCACAATACAATGTTACCCTCATACTCCTGCGCCACATGCATATATAATAATAAAAACTAAACGAGATCAGATTCAATTAAATAACATATTTTTAATCACTAGCAGTCATGTCAGCTTTAAATAAGTAAGCATATTAAAAGCCGAAATATAGTTTTTAGAAAACAGACTATATATATAATATATGTTAAAATATTCATATTCTTGTACAGTGAGCGGGTGTTTGAGCATATTACTGTGTAATCTTGCATTCTCTCGGCAGCACTGCTAACATTCATCCAGAATCACACAATCTCCTTCTGAATGAGAGCACGAAATGCATTTTGTATATGTATGTAATGCTGACGACTCGTCTCGGTAGCGCGTGGCTAGATAGATAATGATTTGAGGCCATTGTCATTCAGTTGAAAGTGTTATGCTCTATATGGAATAGTCACCGATACTATTTCTTCTTGTATTTTTTTTTGTATTTATGTTTTTTTATTTGTCTTATCCGGTCAAAGTGCAGCGTAAGATTGACAATTCACAATGCCTCCAGAATTCGTCGGAAAGTGGGGGCCCGTTTGCTAATTTTAACTATCTTATGTATGTTACTAAGTAAGCAGTGATAACCTATGTGTGCAAAGGCACTTCGTCATTAACTTTTCATCCAAATTTGACAAACACGTAAGATGCTTTAAAAATTGTATGAAAATATTATTATAAATAATTTCGTCCTCTTACTGTAAAACGGTAAAAAGATTAAACGGGTTTATGCGACATTAAAGCTCTAAGCTTTGAAGAAATTGAACATTGTACTCCTGAACGCATCTCTCGGAAATTGAGAGATGGTTACATGTATTCATTTCATATTTTATTTTTATTTATATGATACGACCTACTTTGAAGAAAATTTACAAAGTAAAAGTTTTTAAATCAAAAAATATTTAATAAGTTAATGTATATTTATTTAATAAAAGTGTATTAATATAAATTAACTTATTAAATATTTTTGTATATTAGAAAATTAATTAATATATTATATTCCGTGTTTTTTAAGAAACTATGTACTGCACATATATTTTTCTTGAATATATTTTATATTAATTCGTAAAATGCATTGAATTTTTGTACCAGGGTAGTCTGAGCTCAAATAGCAATTTCTGGCATCATCATGATTGATATTCGATACAGTTACCTAGGTAAGTTTATATTATAATTCGTTTTCGTAATATAACTGAAGACATTCTTAAATCAAATTCTCATTGATTCTTTCGTTCTCAAATTGTAATAAATAGGACAATAAAGAATAGAATGTAACTAAAAAAGAATATTTCTTATAAATATAGAGTTGTATAAGTAGTTTTTTTTTTCAAGTTGACTTTTTATAAATTTACACACGCTGTTCTCCACTTTCTTCTCGAGTTCGAAAGCTTGCCTTTTAATTATTGGTATTCAGCGTCGTGTTTTGTTTTACCAGAGCGGTTATAAGCACAACAAATACGACAATAAAGTCGTAATCAAAGCCACGACTATCATGTTTCCACCAAGTTATTCTTCTGCTGTGCCACGATGATCTCAAATTATTCGAGGCCGT
The DNA here is from genome assembly GCA_037355905.1 of Heliconius aoede. Taxonomy (NCBI): domain Eukaryota; kingdom Metazoa; phylum Arthropoda; class Insecta; order Lepidoptera; family Nymphalidae; genus Heliconius; species Heliconius aoede. Next base: position 213,180 of record JBAIZZ010000375.1, on the reverse strand, counting down.
CGTAGCGGAGGGTCACAAGGTTCGATTCCCATGTCACTCAACACGCAATGTCTCGAAAATTTAGCGGAAAGTGGGGAACCGAGTGTCTTAGTACTAGATTTCTTCAGCCTACTCTGCTATATGCGGGATACATGAATTCCCGATTTTGATAATCTTACCTAGCTAAAACGGTTAACTATTATAGAATTAGTATTTTCTAGTGGTTATCCAAATATTTGCACGACTAATAAGCAAACTTAGACGTCTACAAAACCTTTGACGCTGATATCTATTTGGATACTAATTTTAGAAAGCTTTGTTTGATTTTCAGAAAGTTGCTTGATAATTGATGTTATATAGAGGTATAATATCTATATTTATATACAGTTTGTTTCAAATAATATCTATTGACAAAATTTTTAGACAATTTTAGATATTTTATCTTTTTTGGGCCTATATATGATTTATGTGAAAAATGAAATACCGAAATAATAATATTTACTAATAATAAAAAAAATATACTATATTATATTGACCCTTGCCATTACTAAGATCAAATATACGAGAATATATGAGAATACGCTGATGAGAATTATGAGGAATGAGACTTGAGGCCGTCGTGGTGAAAGAGCACAAAGGTATGAAGTGTAAATGCCACGGTTGTGGGTTCGATACCCACGCGAGGAATAAATTAATATTTATTAATATTTTAGTATTTCCGCCCTAGTAACAAGCCAAAGTGTGACGTTGAGTTCCGCCACTCATACGCAATGCCTCGAAGAATTCGGCGAAAAGTGGAAGGAAGTGTTTTTATACTAAGTTCCTTCTGCCTACCCAGCATGATGAGGATACAATGTGCAGTATAGAATTGTATATTCACAACATCGCACTATTACATCCTACAGAGTTGGTTAATTTCAGAGGGATTAGCTGCCGTGACCGCAATCGTTCGCAATATTGTAGCTAGCTGTCTTCCAGCTTAGTGTATTTCATTTAGTTTTGTAATATTCATTTATGATAGTTTACTAATAAATTACTCTTATTTTCCACATAGTCCAGTCCAATGTCAGGAGTTTCCGGAGTTCAAAATGGGCAGTTCTTGATCCTCCTGTTAGTATATTTTTTGATTAAGCTGCTGGCAGCGCGTAGGACACAAAGCAAGGAGAACCAATTGCCGTTGAGGTAGAAAAATTCCCGAATGGCGGCCGGAAATCGGACGACGCTCGGTTGGCAGGCCCTCCACCGGGTGGACCGACGACTAGATATTATCGTTTTGTATGTAATGTTTACGGAATTCAAATCCATTGAAAATCACGTAGGATAGCTGCAAGTTTATGTTATAATTAAATTATATCATTGACTTTGATAAAGAGCAACTGTTGAGTTTCTTGCCGGCTCTTCTCAGCAGAACTGCCTTCCGAACCGGTGGTAGCTTTATTTTTATATGTTCTTTCGACGATTCAAAAGCGCTTATAATAGTCGAGTCGAATAAAGTCGAATATTTTGAATTCTAATTAGAATGTCACTGCACCATTAAGGCATGTAATACATTTACGTGTACAATAAATAAATATTTATTAATATAATTACATAAATATAATTTGATCTTAGTTTCACCATTTCTACGGTACATTAACCCATTAGTTTCTCTCTGGAAACAATAAAAATGTCGTGACTGACTTATGTATGTAACGTTTCGGTTTTGCTAACTTCGATATTGGAGACTCCATTCATTACTTTGAGGTGGCAAGAAATCAGAGCTTGACAAAGAATATTCTGTCATTGGCGTTATTTACAAAGACAGTTTGTTTTCTCGTTAATTCAAAATTAAACTGAATTGTTGCTTAAGGTTTTTAATAGTGTCAGTTGATTATTATTTTATGATTTAACTATTTATATTATCTATATATTTACCAACTTTGATCAAATTGGCAGAGGTGAAGCATATTTAGTTTTTCGATAAAAGAATCTATTAAAAACTAGTTAAGAACTTTTATATAGTTAGGTAGTATATGTTTAACCTAAATATATGATATTAATGTCAACTTGATGTCTCTACATGATCTTGGAAAAAATATTTTGAAAGACGGACCAGACGGAAAACAAAGTAATCATATAAGGGATCCGTTTTTCTTTTGACGTACGGAACCCTAAACAGGATCAGTCTTTTGTAAGTCCAGTATACACTAGTATCTTAAGTAGATGCGACAGTGACCTACTTTGTTCACGAGACGTTGTCTTCTTTAATTACGTTACCATAAATGCACTTTAAAATAATTATAATATATAGTCTTAAGAAGGCCTTCAGACTGAAGAGTAAGTTAAAAAGTGCCATAAAAAGAAAATGACACGTCTATTCTTATATATTGTAGGAATTAATTATACTATTGTATTACTAATTGCCATCCACAACCTCGTTTGCGTGGACTTTGTGACTTTCCATTTACTGCCTGTTGTCTGAGTAATTCTATAAAAAAAAATATATAAAATCACCTTCACGGTGTATTCCGCACACAACACTCACACCGTTCCCCACATTTCGTCGAATTTTTCGAGGCATTGCGTGTTGAGCGGCGGAACTCAACACCCGGTTTTTACGTTGGTGCCAGAGTGAAGAAACGGAAATTATAATAAATAATAATTAATTGCCTCGATCCCACAGCCGTTGCGTTACTGTCACACCTTTGTACCCTGCACGACGTCCTCATATATAAAAAATGTGATGCTAATAAAGTAATGTATACTATAACTTCTAATAACACACAGTGATCATTATAGAGTTACTTTTAATACTTAGTAACGATATATTTGTAGAAAGCGTCCGCTCCCTAGAGGTCCTAGAGTTTCACATCAGTCCCCCGATCAGAATCGAATCCACAGTCATCACACTTAAGCTTAGACACTGTGCCATCACTAAGAGTAAATAAAAATAAATACAGCATGAGTGCAGGTTAGCGATTAAGCTCGAATCCCTATATAACGTAAGATGAAGTTGATAGAATGTGGCATCGTAAAGTTTCAACTACTCTTCTCTCGTCTCGAAGTTTAAAACTAAAGGGACGTGTTTTATCTCTATTTTTTAGCTTTTGTGACTCCGTAAAGTAAAAACACACAATTTACTATTTTAAATTGTATACATATTTAGCATTTTAACTTATATTTATTAAAAATAGATTTTTTTTTTCCAACGTGACATTGGCAAAGTGATTAGTGCTCAGCTAGCTTGGAATGCTGTAAACGAAATTTATACTTTTTAATACGATTTGTACCTCATATAGAGGGAGAGAAAGCAGTATATTGAGTGATGGAACTTTATTTCACACTTTGTCTTAGTGTGAGGAAGTTGAAATAATATAGTGGCCCTCAGATGGTATTCAATGAAAAATTTGTGATTTATTTTAGGAACTTTCTTTTAAAACGATATATAGATATCAATATAATCTGAGTTGTTCTATAACATCGAACAAATCATCTTTAAGCTCAGTTTATCTCAATTAATAAAGCAACCCTTGTCGTATTAACAACATAATACACGTAAATAAATAATAATGTATGCTACATAATTATTATTTGATTATATAGTTTCGAATTCGCATCTCGTGGAAATTCAAAATACAAAATCAATTACACTATACATTTTGAAACTATCGAGCTTATTTAATACTGCTACTAAAAAAAATATTTTTTTAATTCAAAAATCTTGTACCATATGATTTAAATGTTTATTAATAATATAGATGATTCATTGTTAATAAGCAAAGCGTGGTGGTGAATTCCACCATCAGGTGGAGGTAATAATTATGTGAAAAGTAAATAACAAAATTTGTCACGAATAGAGTTTTTAAATCTACTACTTTATATATACAAAAAAAGCGTCGAAATAAAAACAGGCAATAAATAGAAATTGGAACTAAAAATTTAGCTGCATATATCAAAGAGAACACCTGATTCACTGTGTTATTTTGCCCGAATACGAATCCGTGTAATTTTCAAGCCTTCTAAATCAAGTATTTTATGACACCGTAATCATTTGAGTTTGTGACTTTCGAGCTCTGAATACAAATGAACGGACAGAAATTACAATGCGTTCATCCTGTAATGCGGAGTGAAGTGTAATTTATCAAACTTTAACACCTATGGAATACAGGAGGAGTTTCCTTCATTATTTTGTTTCTTGGAGGTTCAAATTCTTAAAGGTCTACAAAAAAAAAATGTTGTCTGGATTATTTCAAAAATAAAAATTCCAAAATATCACGTTGTTTTGCAAAGGTTTTTTTAAAAAATAAAGTTTTGGGCAATCTTGAAGTCAAAATTTTTTGTGTTTTATTTTGCAGACTGTAAATTATTATAGATAAAGGAGTCGTTTTGTTAACTGTTTAATTCTCGTATAACTTATTTTCTACCTAGATATCCTTTTTGAAATAGGATCGTTACAGCAAAATGGATATTTTCTAAGCAAATTTCACCTTTACATCTTAAAACATATTCGAAATCGCGAGTTACAACACTTTACTTTATTATTATTATTTTTTAACCTAGAAAGTAAAGTTAACTTACTTTTATAATAAACTTAAACTAAAAATAAAAAAAAAAACTCGAAGCATTATAGCTACATATTTGACCATTCATCTAATACAAATTGGAAATAACGTTGAAATGTCATTTCTATCGGCAATTTTCATGGTAGCCTTTAGGGAAAAACTGAAGGGAGATTAAATTATCGCGGCAAATATTCTTACTTAAAACTTATTTTAAATAGGCGGACAGTAGTTATTAAATTACTAAAAAATTTCTTACGAAATTTAATTTAAACGTGTCCTATCTTTCTTCTCATTGAAAATATAATTGTTCAAAAACGTCGCTCACATATATTATGTAAATTTTCTTATTTCTATTACAGACTAAGAAGGAATCTTGTAATGAATGGATACAAATGCTATTTGGAAATCTATATTATATATAAATACGAGTGTAATGTAATTAGTAGGACATTTAGGCCATCATTAATTTTACGATTAATTATAAAAATTTTTTTCTAACTCCACGCCGTATCCCGCATTCCATCCTAGACACACAACCGTCGCGTTCACGGGCGGCACCCTTGTGCCACTGAACCACGACCGCCTTGAAAATTCCCAATTTGCTCGAATGTGTTTATGTATGTAACTAATTTAAAAACGGTACAGGATTTAATGTGCAATCATTACAGTTATATAATAAAGAATGTCATGAATTCTTACCCAAAATAATTAAACATTTGAGGCTTTTACTAAACGAGCAAAATAAATTATTCACTTAATCAACACATTTGACTGTCCGTCAATTCTATTTATTAAATGAATACATAATAACTACAGTTCAAGCGGGCGAATCCGCGGGTGGGCCGCTGGAATTTAATATTTTAATTTCCTCGCTCGGGTAAGGCGGCACTCAACACATATAATACTTTAAGAATTCGAAAGAAAATCGGGAACGGAGTATCTTAACACTAGGGATTTCCTCTGTTTACCCTGCAGTGTGTGTACCCTGCAATATGTGTACCCTGCAAACAAGTGTCAAAATCAATAATTTAAAATTTTAAATAGAAGTTACAACGAGCCTCAGGCACAGCTGCGTCATTCCTGAAATTTGATTTCAATTAAGGAAACAAAAGCCAGAAGTTTTATTAAAAGGGAATATCTCTTGCGGTTCCGAGACGTTTAATATTTAAGAATACATTCACCAAAATCCGGAGATAAATTGAATTTTATATTTTTGTGTCAAACAATCTGTTCTCGTAATATGCGTGGTGTAGGTATTATACGTTCTATTAGAAACATATTTTGTTAACATTTATTGAATATAAGTGGTTTTCTTTATAGTACAGCTTAAGAAAGAATTTATGCCAAGAGTTTTACCGTACCATCTTTGCTGAGTTATCTTATTTGTAGTTACATATTAGTCTAATAATAAAGAAAGAAGAAATACGAGCGTTTCTACTTTCAAGTAGGTAAGCGTGTACCTTAAGTTGGTGCTAATTCTGCAAGAGCCCCACTTTCAAGTGAGTGAGTACGCAAAGAGTCTTAACTACATATTAGACTATTAATCCTCAAAGTTTTAAAACAGCCTAAGTCTGTGGGCCCTGGGATCTCAGTATATATGGTAGTAGAGAGTTCGCATGCTTAAATTATAATATTAATTTTTAAGATGTATAAGTATGATGTGCAGTTGAGATGCCAGTCGTGCACAGTGTGTAAGCGTGACAGGTTGTTTTTCACAGGTTCATTTTCCACTCGAGAAATGAAATATTTAATATTTCCATTTCTTCGCTCTGATGTGAAGGCACAGCGCGACGTTGAATTCCACCACTCAACACGTAATGTCTTAACACTAGGCGCCCTCTGCCTATCCTGCTACAGTGTGAAGCTGAATAATTATTACCTTATATTATCAAAATTATATCTATTTATTTAAATACGTAATTATTTTGTTCGTAGTCCTTAATATCAATCTGCATTACTGGAGTTATTATCTCCAAATTTTCTTAGAGAAGATTTTCGAATGAACGAACTTCGAGACTAAAAATAAATTGTCCGTAAAATTTTAAAGGTGACTACATTTCAAGTGAAAGGAGACGGTGTTTTAATTCCTTCCGTATTTTGAAGGCAGTTTTTATGAAAGAAAATCTAAAGTATGGTCTATTTAGGTAAATGTCGTTTTAATATTATACTTATAAGTATTATAATTAATAAATTCAGTTCATAAAAGAATAAAATGAAATAAATTTAAACACTTTATAGAATATTTATTGCAAATATTCTCGTTTTTGAAAGTAATATTAAATATATAATATTATAACATTTGAACTATACATTCTGTGGCAACTTGATATACGAAAATATTGTTTTTTTATAATACATAAAGTAAAACCACAAAAACATCGATTTTTTAAACTAACTGGGTGAAGTAATTTTAATTTTGTTTCTTAAGTGGAGTTTCGGAACGAAATATAGCATTTCAAAGGAGTTTGCCTCGTGAATGTCTCTGAATAACTAATGAACTTCGGCTTGACGTTAAAAAATCTTATATGAATATTTTATGAGGTATTACAGTGGCACCCATGGAATGTTAGTGTATGAATTTTTATTTGAAAATACTTACAAAGACTATATTTATACGTCATATGTCATGTCAGCGTCCACGACGGAAGAACAGCACCTATTCCGCTGCAGCGTGGAGTGCGACAAGGGGATGTATTACTCCAAAACTATTTAATGCTGCACTGGAAGACGTGTTAGAGCTGATGGAGTGGAACCGGCATGGTACTAACATCAACGGCGAACACCTAACACACCTCCGAATTGCCAATAGTGCAGTACTATTCCAGGGGATCTCCATAGCGCCTCACAACGAGTGAGTCTTAAGATGAACATGGACAAGACAAAGATCATGTCTAACGTCCATGTTACACCCATGCCTGTTGTTTTGAAGGCGTACCTCTGGAAGTTGTTGATGAGTACATATACCTGGGACAAGTGATCGGTATGGGAAATTCTAACTTTCACAGAGAGTTCACTCGTAAAATCCAACTCGGCAGGGCAGCGTTTGAGAAACTACAAAATATCTTCTCGTCTAGTATCCCTCAGTGTTTAAAATCAAAACTTTTAAATCAGTGTGTGTTGCCCGTGTTGGCCTAAGGCGCTGAGACGTAGTCCTTCACTTCAAACCTTATCCACAGGCCCAAAGTCGCACAGCGAGCAATGGAGAGAGCTATGATTAATATTTGTCTACGCGACAAAACTTGAAACGATGAAATCCCTTTGAATCCGCTGGATTCAAGGGGTGCAGGCCCGGACGGAGTTGTGAGAATTAGGGGAGGCCTATGTCCAGCAGTGGGTTTCGTACGGCTGATGGATATATAAATATTTTTAACACACACTTTTTTGACACATACTTGTAGCAACTTGCAATGATAATAAAGTTTTTCACCTTCATGTTAAGTAGATGCAAATTGCATAGAATTGAGCAAGAATAGTATGTCAGCTCCACATTTCCACTGTAAGTTGTTAATGAATACGCACAACTGTCGTGCTTTCATCAACTGCACTTGCAATATTCGTGTACAAATACTAAAATAACATTATTCTTTCATTTCCATTTCATATTCATTCAGCTACATTGATTAAATAAATTATATTTTTCTGTGCCTCAAATAAACGAAATTCTTATATAACCATTGATCACTTTTTAGTCCAAATATTACATGTCTGTTAAGATCATATTTATCGAGTTAATTTTTTTTTTATATTCAAGATTTAATAGTAAATAGACCTAATAGTAGTAATACTAAGTCTGTGTATTTAAATAAGAAGGCCATTTGAGCTCCGTTTTTTGCCGTAGACTGTGTGAAGCTCACAGAGTAAAAAACTAAGTATATTATTTTAATTACATTTATAAGTAAATATATGTTTATGAACAAATTTAATAGGAAAAACCATAAGGATACAAAACACGTTCTACTCTGATTAAAAATTAAGGTTTAATCCTGACATCTATTGAAATAATTAAAAAATAAAATCAAATCAGCTTCACGCTGTATACATACAGTATGCATACAGTAGGATAGTCTGGTAACCTGGTGTTAAAATACTCCATTCCTAATTTTCCGCCAAAAATGTTAAAATAATAAAAAACTTTATTATTTTCATAAAATATTGCGTTACGTTAGAAAACGCTTTCATAGCGTAGCAAGTTAAAAGTAAATTTTCCTGTAGAAATTGTACCATATTTTCCCTCTGAGTTGTCGACGACAACCGTTGTTATGTTTTCGTTAGTTGGTAGTCCTGGTGCGTAGACTTATCGCTGTACATGTTATACTATGTATCACAAAAATAATTTGTGTAGCGGATTTATATAGTATGTATAGATATTTTTTTATGTACGATGAAAAAAACGTTTATCAATGAAAATGTACATATATATATACCTTTTTATTGATTAACGTTTTTTTAAGCAGATAAAGGTTCTGTATTCGATAACTAATATATTTATCAAATCTATTTAAAAACAAGTTATATGTTTGTCCGCAGATTTCTTCGTTATTTTTTTTTATTTGAAAGAGTGAAGTAAGAAAATAGCTATGAGTGTACGTTTCTTACTTTGCCATTGGTTGGTACCAAGTCAGTATCTGATGATGGTTATTTCAGGGAGTTAAAAAAACACCCGAATTCGTATTGTTTCTTATAATAATTATATATCTGTGTACATTTAAATACAGTTTTGAAGTCGGTTTTTTTATAAGTAATTATATGGATTTTTATATAAAATTAACTCAAATCAAATCTATATGTAATCGAATCTAAATATAAGAATTTCGTGAATGAAACGTGGCTTCAAATCCTGCTTCGTTCAATTTTTAAAAAATCTTCTTATCATCAAATTAATCTCTAAATGATATTGATTGAAATTAATATTCGAGAAAAAATACAATCTATATACAAGTATTTCTTTGGTCTAATTAGAAAAAATGCGCCGCTAGTACCACTATTACTCGCTAATAATTAAAATGTTGATATTGCAATCGCATTTCTAATGTGCTAGCTATGGTGTTTGATATAAGTATGAGCTTAGATACAGTCATTTATTTGCAATTAACGAGATCAGAAGGGGAAATACATAGACGATGTAGTAGTTAGTCAATATCCCAGATAGCTCTTCAAAAGGGTTTTGAATTATAACCCTCCTATAACATCTACTGTGATGTAACTACTCTACTATATTTTATATATTAAATTTAATTAAACTTGAGAAACAAAGTAATAAAAATGTATTATATGTATTATATATACCATTCGCTTACGTGTTCACCATCAATCTGTTCTGTTGCCAAGATAGCTTCATACTTTACCTGGCATATAGAAGGGTAGACATATAGAACATAATATTAAGATACTCCACGTCTTCTGTCAGAATTTCAGACATTGCGACACTGACGATAGCCTATTACCGAGATAAAATAATAAAAATCATGAATTATTCCTACTGTAGAGGAGACGCAACAGACTATCACTGCATAAAATAAATGGATATGGAAGAACCGTGAACACTCTCCGACTCAATGTCATACGTGAGGTTTTATATATTAATAGCATTCTTCTATTTGCAAGAGTACTATTAGCTTGTACTGGACAAGCAAGGGCTGGAAGGGCTCCAAGCCTTAGTAAGCCAAGTAAGTTCTGCCATTGTCAATTGTTCTGCCAATGCACGGGTACGGGATACAGCGTGAAGCTTATTATTAGATTTTTGGGTTAGATACGCTGGCACGTGTCTTGTCTATTAACAGATCAAAAACATAAAAAGTAAATATCTTTTTATAAAGTTCTTTAAATATCTTTTTCGTATATTGTATTTACAATAAAATATCTCAATACGTAGGACCGATTTCAAGTAAAATTTATTCCTGTATCCTTTATCAGTCAGCAACTGATTTCCCGCAAATCAATGCAAAGGTCAAACGACATTAAATGAAGAATAAGTTTTATTGAATACTTAAGCATTATTTTGTCTATTTTTGTGTATTTATTACATTAAGCTAACGAAAATTGTTACTTTTTATAGTGCACAATAAATATATATATATATATATATATATATATAATAGTGTAGCCGCTAACATGCCATATAATAACGAATATCAAACACACGACCCAAATCTCAGTGTTTAAATGTGATAATGAAGTGGCGAAAGGCAAAGTGGCTACAAGCTTCTGAGACGACGCGCATGACGTTGAATAAGTAATGAGCCGTGGTACAATGTAGCGGGTACGGGGGAGGTTGTGTTGAATTTAGACTTATTTAAAATTTTATTTTATATAGATTAACTTTATTATGCCTATTTAAACATAAAATGTCAGTCAATGCTTACTTAATTGGGGCCAGTCGTGGTGTAGGGGCACAAGTGTGTGACTGTTAACGCGACCGGTTGTGGATTCGATCTCCACTCGAGGAAATGAAATATTTAATATTTTATTTTTTCGCTGTGGTGTTGAGGCATAGCGAGGTGATGAGTTCCATTATTCAATATGAAACGCCTTCAGAAATCCTTGGGAAATGGGGAACGGAGTGCCTAACATTATTTTCTTGTTTAGGATTTAGGTTTAAGGTTAGGAGACTCATCAGAGAGGAGTTTTTATTAATGATACATCGTGGTCTGTTTTTGGATGTTAAATTACAATATTATTTCGGACGGCCAACACGCGATAAAATACCTAAATTTTATTTTAAAAAAATATAAATTTCATAAAAAGTACAAAATAATCACTTTTCTCATACTCATCTCTCATGACCAAACTCTAACTCTATCAATGTTTGAAAAATACAAACTAAGATTGTATGAATGTAAATTAAAAGAAAATTAGCTATAGAATGCTTTTATACAATCAACAAATTATATAATTTTCTAAAAAAGACTTTTTAAAAAATAATGTTAAATAAAGTTATTTATTTATCTTTTCATATTCTATTTCTCATTTATAGTTATGTAATATAAGTTAAATAAGCTTCAAGCTGTATCCCGCACACATTATTGTAGATAGAGGGAACCTAATGACACTATGTTCCTCGTTTTCTGCCTCATTTTCTGTGTGTGTGATATAATGATAGGCAAAACGCGGTATTGAGTTTCGCCAGTATATCATTTTTTCAGCACACAAAGTAAATACTTTAAATAGGTAAACATATTATAATGCTTGCGTGCCTTGAAAATAAACCAGTAATGCGCTAAGGATTATAAATTAAATACTTTATATAAAAATACAAAGAATAATGTAAAATTAATATCGAAATAATTATAACATTTTGATTTTGCAAATTGTCATAACAACAAATGATTATAACATTTTTAAAAATCGCATAGAAATTAACGACACCTTTCCAGACATTACTTAAAATGGAGAATACCGTTAAACAGCATTTCATAGCATCATTATCCTTTAACAGGCGAAAGTACAGCAACAAAGGCTCCAATGCAAAATTCTCTGTTGTAAAGGTTATCACAGCCTCTAGAGGATGTGCCACGGTGCCTCCATTCATCTGGCAACGTAATAATGTCTTAACAAAGCTTAAACTTAACACGTCCTTGCTGCTTTAGCAGGAGAACTGGTGATTTATCCTGGTTTTGCTTGAAAAAGTATACTTTTAAATATAAAAGAATAATATTATGTGTAAATGAATACGTTTGAGGTCGTCGTGGCGCAGTGGTCAAGGGTGCCGCCCGTAAACGTGACGATTGTGGGTTCGATTCCCGCTCCTGGAAGTTAAATATTTCTTCACGTGTATATTTCCATTTTTCTTCGCTCTGGTGTCGGGGCAAAGCGCGGCGTTGAGTTCTGCCACTTAACACGCAATGCTTCCAGAATTCGGCAGAAAGTGGGGAACGGAGTGTCTTAACACCGAGGTTCCCTCTGCCTATCCTGCTGTGTGCGGGATATAGCGTGGTAAATATTGGACTGTAATAAGGAAGTAAATAAAGTGACATGTAAGATAAGGTAAGGTTAGCCACCCTGGAAATTTTGGAAATATACAAAGTAAAATATCTAATACTTTTAAGCTTTATATCCCGCATATAGCCAATGTTATGTTACTCCGTTCACATTAAGACACTTCCGTTCCCCAATTTTTGGAAGCATTGCATGTTAAGTTGCGGTACTCAACGCCGCGCTTTAGCTTGTTACCGAAGCGAGGAAATGTAAACATCAAATATTTCATTTCCTCGAGTGGGAATCAAATCTACAACTAGTCACGTTTACAATCATGCTTGTGACGCTGTGCCACGACTGACCTCTCATATCTTCTATATAATTATTTAATTTTACCACTATTCCTTTAAAAGCCTTCGTAGTAATAACCATTAGAACATTATACAATAAATCTTTACTGATAATACATCAATAACCTTAGTCTGTAAATACAAATCATACAAAAATCAAGACAAAGTTAAAGAAGCGCGAATACAAAATCTGGGCGTACGATCTATATTATACCCTGCGGAGGATGTAAGTTATCCAAAAATCCAAGGTGATTTAATGTGCCGAGGGTTTTAAAAGATCACACTGTACGTGCCATCCGAATGGTACTCTAGAGGATCTCACTTTATTCCTTTTAATGTGACTTTCGAATTAGATTAGGCGCGACGATACGGAAACGTGTTATAATAAACTTGAATAGGTTTCCTATCCGCTTACGGGAAGATATTATATATTTCTTTGAAATCATCGAATGTAAGAAGCATTCAATGTTGAAATTCAAAAGTTTAGGTTATGTGTAAGCCCAATACGGAATTTTTAATAATTTTTCCACGATAATTTCTTTTAAGCTTAGATATAATATAAAGATTGTTTTTCTTAAACAGAATGAATAGAGTTCGTTTGTAGCTTCACATTGTATCCCGCACATAGCAGGTTAGGCAGAAGGAATCCTGGAAAACTAGTGTAAAACTGTTCCCATCAAGACACTTTCACTCCCCACTTGCAACCGAATTCTGGAGGCATTGTGTGTTGAGTGGCGGAACCGCCCGTAAACGCGACGGTTGTGAGTTCGATTCCCACTCAAGGAAGTGAAATATTTCTTTACGTTTATATTTCCCTTTTTCTTAGCTCTGGTGCCGAGCCAAAGGGCGGGGTTGAGTTCTGCCACTCAACACACAATGCTTCCAGAATTCGGCAGAAAGTGGGGAACGGAGTGTCTTAACACCGAGGTTCCCTCTGCCTATCCTGCTGTGTGCGGGATACAGCGTGAAGCTGAAAAAAATATTACTATAGAAACTAACTTACGCGCTAACCTCTGCGCTACAGGGCCTGACGACTATTTTACCATATTAGACAGCATATTACATGATGTAATATGCTGTCTTTTTGTCTTTTGTTTTTTTCGAACCCCGAAATTAGTAGGCACATATTTTATTATAAATATTTATTTTTAATTTGTATACCGCGAAGTCTGGAACAGGCGTGTAATGTGTACAACATTATATTTGATTGAGTAAATTTAAAATTTACATTTAAAACTCCAAGTTATAAGCACTCTCTATAAAACGGGGTTGTTGTAGCTAATTTTATTATTATACTCATCCCTTTGCTGAGATACTGTCTCGAGTATATATAATATTAACAAATATTGAATCTACCGTAAAAGTATCATATTAACAATATAATAAAAATGTTTAAAATATTAAGCATTTGCGGCTGCGTAGGCATTACATTAGACGTCTAGTATATAACGGATGTTATTATACATATAAATCTTTTTTTAAAGATACGGACAGACAGCGGAAAGCGACATAGTTCTTTACTATGTATTGATGGTGACATGAAACTTTTGTTCTCATAAGTTAACAGTTAACACATATCGCCATGTGTTGAATTGTTTAAAGCTAACAGATAATCCAAAATGACTGTTATAATAACTTTCAATAATAAACAAATAATTTGTATTAAAATAATAATATTGTAATTATAAATTGAGATATAAGCTATCTTTCAAGTTGGATCAAATTGGACACAGTGTGCGAATTTGATTATAATCGGTTCAGTACACAGACAGACCGAACGGCTATAACCAAACATTGTGATGCTGCGTCATGATATCCTGCGATGAACAGATTTCACAGAACACGTATCCAACCACAGCGCATTCCAAATTTAAATACGAATTTCTGCGAAAATATCTTTTTAGAATTGTATGTTGTAAAGTTGGTACTAGTCTCTTTATGGCCGTTCTCATCTTAACTGAATGATTGTGCTCAGTTTCATTGTAAAATACAATAAGCTGAAAAAGAAACGTGTTCCGAATGACCTATGATGTACCAAGTGGGGGGATACATGATGTATGTGTAAGCTTAAATTTTACGACCCCTCTCCCTTGTCGTAATATTTTTATTTGTTACTTTATGAATACAGTTATATAGATGCTATTGTATGTGGTAAGTGTTAAGTTATATTAGATGGTACTTTTTCAAAAGATATAAGGCTGACAATGTTATTAAATAAAGTAAATGCTTAAATAAATGGAAATATAAAACAAATATATAGATTAAATATATTATTTATTCGTGATTACAATCGATTATATTACAATTTGTTTAGATAGTTGTAACAAATATTAGTGTATCTAAATACTTGATAAAGTTTTAATCTTACCGGTACAATTTTTTTTTACTTCACGCTGTATCCCGCATATAGTAGGGTAGGCAGTGGGAACCTAGAGTAAAGAGATTCAGACAGAATTTTCGAAACATTGTGTACTGAGAGGCAGATGCTTTTCCTAGTTATCAGAGCTATGAAAATATGATTATTTGTTTCTCTGAGTGGAAATTGAACCCAACCCCTATTGCGTTAACAGTCATGCAGTGGTGCACAAGATATATGTTAAGTTTAGATTCTGTTTAATCTGACGCAGCCCCACTCTATCACCTATGACTTAAAAAAATAATAAACAAAATTAATTATTTTAATATTACATTATTTCAGTCCTGGCCCACGGGCACACAGTGTGACTGTAAATGCGGCTAGTTAAGGGTTCGATCCCCACTCGAGGAAATGCAATATATATTTTAATCTATCTATATTTTAATTTCTTCGCTCTTGTATCAAGGTAAAGTGCGGCGCTGATTTCCGCCACTCAATACGCAATTCCTCCAGAATTTGGTGAATAACTTACCCTGGTCTGTTCGAGATGCGGCGGGACGCTGATTTGATTTAATATTACATACAATAATTACTCAGTCTGTTTTTCTTTGGTAGTTGCCATAACTAAAGATCTTTTCCTTGATACTTAAGCCGGTTTCGTTTAATTGTTTCAGTTTTCATGACTGAAAACTAAAAATCACTTTTGAACTTTGTTTTTGTATCACCTGTACAATTTTAAAATACAATATTTTAATATAATTTGCTTGCAATTTGTTCAAGTAAATTAAAAATATTTAATGTTATTTATTTTAGAATCCGTTGTGGAATAGTGGCATAAGCGTGTGACTGTAAACGCGACGATTTTGGGTTCAATTCTTACTCGGGGGACTAGATGATTATTTATTAATATTATAATTAAGCACACCGCTGCCTCTGCCATTCAACGAACGAAATGAATCAAAAATTCCATGAACGGAGTGTCTTGGTTCTCTATCTCTATCTATCTACCCCGCTACCGTTACATAAACAATATACAGCAATGTTTTTTGATACAAATATTTTTATAAAGTGTTCTTCTCTGCTATCATTCTAAACATTCAAAATAAAAACGAAACGTCTATTATATATTTTCTTTAAAATACATTTATTTAAAAAGTTTTGTAATACAATGGGGGTTTCCTTCTGCCAACCCTGCTATGTGCGGGATACAACGTGAAGCTGATTTTTTTTCTTCTTAATATATACATTTTCACTTATCTCACCCATGTTCCAAAGGGTAAAGAACTTTCATAGGTATACGTAGCAAAGATTGAACAGCCTTCCACTAAACAATATGATGGAAAAATGCTGAATAGCCACTCTGGTTGGCTCGGTCTTAGTCACTAACTATTATTTCACATTATGTTGTGAAACTTGGCTGTTTGCGTCTGACGTTTATTGCTTTTATACTTTACGATCTATGGAGGACTTGCTAAATGTAACTGAATGAAACTAAGGTTTTTCAATTCGAACGAATGATTGATATTAATTATTGAATAGTTTTTGCTATAGTTTTCAATATATCGCGGGGGCTTCCAAAGATGTAAACGTTGGTTACAAATTCAAATCGCGACTGGGGGAAATTAAAACATTACGTAGGTATTTATAATATTTTGCGGTGGTGAGTTATGCTACTCAAAGTGTCCTCGACATTGGCATATAGTGCGAGAGAGGTATTAAAAAAATAACTAGCTTTTTTTTACTATTTATTTAGAAAGCTAATATAGACGTGCCGATCGACAATTGTTAGTAATATAATACATAAATGCAATCACTGCATAATACATAAATGCAATCAATTTGTCGCGTTTTTGTCCCTAGAACATTTATCGACTTAAAAAAATGCGTTTACTTTTATTTCGATATCAAAACCTATGGTATTACTACCACCATTTTGTTTTTTGATGTTCTCAAATCATGTTTAACCCTAACTTACTTATAATATTTAAAAACAAATTAAAATTATTATAAAATATGTTAAAATAAAAGAAAATCATTTTAATATTATTAACTATGCTAACTTGATAATCATATGTTCTATTTTCTTAGTTCTAATGTATATAGCTAGTAAAATTGATCTAGCTAGCCCCTTGACTGTAACGCGACGGTGGTGGGTTATCACCACTCGAGGAAGTCAAATGTTTATTTACCTTTATTTTTTCATTGTAGGAGTGTCTTAACACCGAGGTTCCCTCTGTGTACCCTGCTGTGTGCGGGATACAGCGTGAAGCTGAAACATGAAATGTTAATTAATCTCAAGATTAAAGTTAAAGGTGTAACTCCGTCTTATTTCCTCTTTAAGATCCTACTAAATTTGCATTTTACGCACTTCAAACTACGAGTTGAGGCAATCTTGTTTCATTTGCCTTCTTAAAGTAGCGATCAAAATCAAACTTGCCGGAATTTGCAATGGTAATATCTTTTTCTTTCCCCTTGAGAATTTAAGCAATAACGAATGGATGGTTAATTGCCTTACCACGTACAACAATGACGTTTGTGCTTATAAAAATAAAGCCTGCGTGTCTTGGCTAAAATAAAATAAGTGGTAAAGTAAAAATATTTTTTTCAAATTACAAATAAATAAAAGTTATAATGATGTATATAGATTTTAGTATATTTTTTTATATTATCTCAGAAGTGTATTATTGATTTATTTATCGATTAATACTATTATTATATATTATTTATTTATTTACTATTTTTATATTTAATTGCTATTAATATAATTCGGATGTAATAAAACATTATAAAAAACTGAACTTCAATTTATTTATTTACTTATGAACTAGGCTTAGATATATTCTGTAAAGTTTAAAATCAATGGTAATGTGTCCCGTAGCATATTTATAACACATTTTATTATTAATTAACTTATATAGATAGATTATATCATATCACCAGTTCATGTCTCATCATTGAAAATGTATGTGAGTAATTGGATGGGATGATTTCATTTGATGAATGATAGGATCATGAAATTGATTGCTACGGCAATGCACTCTATGATTTGATCAGTCAAACAAGATCTTTTGTAAGTGAAGCTTTGTCTGCTATATACAGAGTGTATCTCTATCGACGTATAATTAAGTGCCCGGGTTATGGGGTACTGACCCCATGGGCTGGGTTCCCTCTGCCTAATTGTTGCATACGTTCGTGGGTTTTTTGCGTATCAGAGAATATATATTTGAGAACTTCAGATATTTGCGTTCGGTTTTCATTCACTAAGTCCCTCACTAGATATTATATAGAGAGATTATAAAAAGAGCTAGAAATTATCGCTTTATAAAAATGGAATAGTATTGAAAAAAAAAAGAAATATTTTTTTGTAAATTAAATTCTAAAGATAGCTTTAAATTATACTTGTTGCGTATTAGAAAAAATTAAGTTAGCTTTTAGGATAAAACTTAACTTAACTAGTGAAGTATGTTTTCTACAGCCTCTTAAAGTTATAATAATATTATTCTTGAACAAAACGTGATTTTGTAATCATAATAGTAAAATAAAGAAATATAGCAAGGACAGCGTAAATATATATTACTATAGTAAAGATGTTATTTGAGTTTGAAAAATAAAATTATTAATTGTGAAAATGGAAGAAACAATGTTTCTTTACTTTAAACAAAGAGTGCACAGTGCAAATCAAAAAATCTTTTACACCTGGCCGCTCTAAATTATTCCTCAAGAGTACTTCATAATTGCCTTAGTAACTAACTGCATATAATTTTATAGCCTAGTACAATGATATTTTGTTGGTGTATTGTATTGTAATTGTAATAGTGGTTTATTTTTTAGCCTCGCGCTGCATCTGAAATATGAGAAGGTAGGCATAGGATACCTGGGACCCTAATGTTAAGTTACATCTTTCCCATAAAGACACTTGCGTTTCCCACTTTCCGCTGAAGGCTCGAGGCATTGCATGTTGAGCGGCGGAAGTCAACGCCGCGCCCTGCCTCTTTATTAAAGTGAATAAATAAAAATATTAAATGGCAATTAAATATTTTTATTGAAGCCAACGAAGCGAAGTGGCACTGCGTCCGACTGAATCCTTAGCAATTAATAAGTTTTATTTCTCTGCTCTAGAAAGAACGTGGCGTTGACTTCTGCCGCTCAATTTGCAATGTTATAAATTGAAAGGAAAGTGGATAATGAAATATATTTACACTAGATCCACTATGTCTACCCTGCTTTACAGGAAAAATTGATAAAAAATAAAAAAAAATATATATATTTTTCATTATTAATAAGAAATTAAACAAAATGCGTTGTTAGGTCCCGTCAGTCAACATATACTATTTCGTATTATATTTTAATAAAAAACTTACTTGTATAAGAATCATAAGAAGCTGGCAGGTATTTTATAAAATAATGTATCTCTTTTCGCGGGACCGTCGAAGTATGAGTAGAAATCTCGTTATCGTCTTTGAGCCCTTGCAAAATGTATTATACGTACCTACTTTACAAGGTCAATTGGAGCGAATGTTTAAAGGAATCAATATCAAGAGGAAAGATGCTGTTTAAAAAAGAAAATACACGACGACGTCTTATATGTTTTTGTCTTCACCTTGAGCCTTGGTAATGTAAAAAAAGTTTTTGGTTAAAATATACGTATTTTTTATGTATCAATCTTTTTAGGCATCGACCATAACGAAATATGCCCTAAATTAACATCTAAAATTATATATATATTACATGAAAATAAATATCAAAACGCGTGTCTTTGTCTGAGGATCGAACCCACACTCACCGTACTTTTAGTCAAATTTTACAATACACGTCGACGACAATAATTTCAACAACACCTTTTCATTCGAAATTCGATCTTATTACGTTTTCAACGAACACTGAAGCACTAAAACGTTTGCAAGAACAATTAATGTTGCGTTTATTATTTTTAATTGTGCCATTTTGTATAATGATCTTAGAATTTACTTTGTTTCTGCGGCCTGTTACTGTCCAGGTAAGTTTTGTTTTATCCTTCACTAATAGCAATATATCATTTATATTTTAAAGGACTATAAACGCGATAGGTATTGGATTCGATTTCTACACGAGGAAATGAAATATTTTAATTTTTCATGTCGAAGCAAAGTGCGGCATTGAGTTCCGCCACTTAAACCGCAATGCGTCCAGAATTGAGCGAAAAGTGAGAACCAGAGTGTTTTAACACCAGCCTTTCTTTGTCTACCATATGCAGCAGTCATGTAAGATACAGCGGGAAGCTATATTATAATATAATATATATTTATATAATATATAATAAATTATATTATAATAAACCTTATATTTTACTTTTCTTTTCTTCTATTGTCTTGATCACGATTATATTAATAATAATTATTTTATTGTTTGAAAATAGATAAAATTAAAATAATATACATATTTTACATGAGATAATTCAAACAATAGATGTACGGGAGCCGAAGCGGTGACTTTCGGATCTACTAAAACGCGGCAGATTAATATACTGGGGGTCCTTGTACTTGGTTGAGTGTATGAGCCCCATTTATATGGGCGCGCGTCTAGGATAAAAGATCTGATTGGTAAAAAAAAACAATCGTCAATCGTCAATAAAATTCACTGTAATTGTTGCAATCCATTATAATTTTCCCATACGAATGTTTTTAGTTTCAAGAATTATTTATGTTCCGATCTCCAAAATTAATTGGACGTAATAAATAGTTTTAATTATAATTAGTTTATTTTAAAAAAAATAATATCCCAATCTCTAAGTTTAACTATCTTGACATTCTCGAGCGTGGCTAATTATTTTTTTTTTATTTTGAAAGAAATAATTCAAGATCTACGAAAAATATATAATCTGAAGAATTCCACAAGCTGAAGTAATAAAAATTGATTGATAAAATTTAATGCAGCACAATGTCCCGGATCCAATAAAAATTGTTGCAGCCGCGGTCTGGTAGGAATTTACGGTGTAAGGACGGGGCAGCAACTAACCCGCAGTTGTAGTGTAGATGAAGATACGACGGAATAACTCTACAGTTATAAGAATGCAATATTGTCGAGTTTTCAAACGAGTTAGTAAACATATTATTATTATAGAACGATACCTTCGCATGCCATTATATAAAATTCTTAACTCTGTTACCTCGGAATCTCTAAAAGCTTTTGTGTTAATCACGATTACAACGATAACAGCATCTAACCTCTAGACACATCGCGCCAAAGCATTATTTAATAAATATATAAAGAAAAAAGTGTTTGAGGAATCTGTTACAACTCCATTATCATATTCTTGTAATAAAAAATGATAATCATAGCTTTAGTAAATATGAAAAATAGGTAGGTTATTCATCTCTCATGATTTTTATCTTATTGCACGTATTAGCATTTATAGTCCTAATGGAATTAAGCCTCATTTCAATACGTGCAAATTCAAAAGCTAGGATTTAGGCTGTGTAGCTAGCTTCATGTGAGAATAGCGGAGGTTACATTCACAGATTATAAATCTGTATGCAAATTTATACGCATACAAGGTACGGAAGGTAGTGGTACTATATGAAAAAAAAAACGAATTATCTATAATATTAGAATTGCTGACATGCTATGCTTTGAGAAATGTGAATGCTATTAGATATCATATTACATTACAAGCGATGCGCTCCCGACTCCGCCGACTTGTACCTCCTACACAACTATTAATTTTCTAAAATGAATGACTTTTATGATCTAATAACATTATCATATTAAATACAATATTCATTCATTGAAATCTAAAGTTCTATAATACATCTATTTTGTTGCAATATTGTTAAATGTAAAATTTTATATTGACGTGGTCTTTTCTTATTTATAAATTAGTTTTAAATAAAGTTAAATGTTAACGAGATCTTACTGTTATACAAAAGTGGAAAATATATCTCAATCGTCTAATCCGTTTTTGAGATAAGAGCTTTGATCAACAAGTCACACAACTACTACTGTGTATGTGTGTGTGATCGAAGAATTAGCGTACATAAACTAACAATAAGATAAAAAAATTTAAAAAGCATTATTTGAGTTCTACCTCACTGATAAATAACCCCAATAAGAGAATCTCATATTTACAGAGATAGAGAGTTACAGATTTATTGTAGTATAGATTGTTCACTTCGATCCCAGCATTGTAGGTTACATATATGGACCTATACACCACGTATGTATACCACTATTGGACGAAAAATCTATGTAGGTATATGTAGGTATACAGGATATAACTTGATCTACGGATCAACGATTGCCTATGAGTAGGGGACCTCAGATCTAACCATTTCACCCCCCGATATTTAGAAATTTGTGCATAAGTATATAGATTTTTTTTTATTATTATAACATTTTTAAAAGACCACTATATAGTTAATCTAAAAGTAGAAAATAAATATATTTTTTAATTTTAAATATGAAGGAAACCAAACTATCGCTTAATAAAGTCATGTATTGAGACTTACAATAATGGCAGAGCTTTCTAATTAGGGCGGGCGGGAAGATACTTATCGTTGAATAAATATTCCTCAAAGTGTATTTGTTATTAAGTAAGTGTGGCGACCAAGAGCAAAAAGGGAAGCAATAAAATACTATGTTCTATAAATTTTTATGGTTATAATTAATGATAGTAATAACAATATATATATTTTTTATTAGTTTGTACAGTACTCTATAACCAAATTGTACAAGTAAATTAAGAAATTATTTATTCTATAAATATCATTTTAAATAAATTAATAATAGATTTTTTAAATAAATTCATTTCGAATAAATTAACAATCATCTATTTATTTCTTATAATTGGGGAGCCGATGATGCTTACTCGGAATTTGCTCGAGCGTCATAGAGAACTAGTGGGTTGCGTTATCATATTCATCGATGAGAAAGGAAGTAATAAATAGAGAAAGAATGACAGAGGTATATAAGGAGCCCGTAGCTGCATTAAGCTATATCGATCATTTTTTTTACTTTGACTTGTGGAATTCATCAGATTATATATTTTTCGTAATTATTGAATTATTCCCTTCAAATTACAAAAAAATTAAAATGTCGAAACAATGTTTTTTTACAACTATTTAAGCCCTCCCCCTTCTTTACGTCGCTTTCAAATTGTCAGATTAGTGGAATATACACGATTTAGCATGTAGAGTAAGTTAGTTAACTTACTCTACTTTAATATGACGCGCTCGAGAATTTCTATTTATTGTTTGTTAATTGATTGATGATTAATTGTTTTTTTTTTTTTTTTCGAATGTGAGCCTTTATCCTAGACGGGCGGCCATATATACGGGGCTTGTATTTGGTGGAAGTATGTAGCCGAGTACAAATAAAAGAATTTCCCAGTATATTAATCTGCTACGCTTTAGTAAGCCCCGAACTCTTCGGCTCTACCGTTATTGACACCTAATATTTTTGTACCAAACTATTCAACACATGTTTATAAATGATATTATAATGCCATAAATAATATATATTCCCGGAATACATGTTTTAATATAATAAATTATCAATATCTAAACACCAATTATAATATGTTTCAATTAAATGATTTAATTTAATTTTAATAATCGAAAAGTCTAAAAAGAGCTTACAAAATAAGCTTAAAAAAAGATTAATCAATCCCTATTATTGCAAGCTGAAGTGTTAAGATAAAATAATATTGTAAGCAGTGGCAAGTAGAAGCGTGTGGGGAGCGGGGTGCCCCGCGCCCATGCTACACCCTGTGAGCCATCAGTCGCCCCTAAGTCACAGGTTTGTACGCAGCATCCGATTCATTCTCTTTGATATTTACACGAAATATCACGTAAATACTATCGCGTTCTCCGGTATTAATATATTGTGATGTTGCTACATGAGACTATTGAGTAGAACATTAATAAAATAACAAATATGACTTGGAAAATACACGTTTTGACTACAGCCGGCGTATTGTTTTCAATCGTCGGGGTGTCGGCGCAGTCTTTCCCAGTCGAAAAGATCGCTCTCGGTAAGTTTTAGTATTCGATTATTACTATGTTATTACTTTTTAAACGTGATCATTTTTTTATATCGGGTTATTTTATATAATGTTTAATTTATGATGTAAGCTTATTTTCTGTCCTTAGATGTTTTTCTTATTTCACGTATTAAGTGAAGTGTTTTGTTACCGTCTCGCTCTCACCTAATGTCTTTGCGGTCGGAAACGCTATTGATCTTCTCTTTCCCTCTCACAGCTTTCGTCTCGCTCGCCGTTAAAATCAAGTGGGATAAAAGCTTTGGGCGTTTCAAAATATTTCCAATACATCGGCGTAGTGTTTTTTAACTGCACTTAAAGCCATGTCAGCTTTTATTTTTAACACTTTCTGGCCAACACTTTCAACACTTTTTAACCGAAAGACCTAATTGTTGTGAGCGTAGTATTTATTTTTTATTTTATTATTTATTTCCAATTTTTTTATATCACTATGATTATGATTCTTGTAATATAAGTAATATACTAGCGTCAATTTCTGTTGACATTCAACACATTTTTGACGTGTATCTAATATATTTAAAATGATTTCAATATTTAAATTTAGTATGAGCTTTCCGCTATATCCAATATTATTCAATCCAAGTTACAATAACTCACGAGCGCACACATGCGTATAAACACCCGCGCGCACACACGGGCACGCGCACAGCCCAATCACCTTACTATCAACCGTCGCCAAACTGTTGTACAAAAGCTGTAGCTTAAGCTTCTCCTGCCGCACCTAAAACCGCGGCCCGAACAGTTTGGCTTCCGTTGTTGCCACTCGACTACCTTGCAGGTCGCGCGCGTCCTCCATTATACTGCGGAGACAGCGAATCGGAAGGAGAGTGCAGTTGCAGCCTTCCTGGATGTTGCCAGCGCATTCGTCGCGCTGGTCCTCGCCGACTACGTCAACGGCAGGACCTTTCGCGTCAGAGTGGAGAGTGCCATATCCCGCAGCCGCCTTATTGCCGCCGGTATACCACAGGGCAGTATACTGTCACCCGCCCTCTATTCGTGCTACACTGATGACGTACCAGCCGACTAGGGCACCATGTTGGCGTTCTAAGGCGACGACATCGCCCTGCTCACGAGAAGTTTGAAACCCGGCCATGCCGCAGTGAAGCTCCAACGAACCCCTGATCTGCTGCCTGACGGGCTGTCGGAGTGGAGACTCACCCTGAAGGTGGAGAAAACCCAGGCGATCTCGCTTAGACGCCACAGGCGAGAGCCTCCTCCGCTGTGCCTGTTGGGTCACCAGGTCCCCTGGACGCACATTGCCAAATACATGAGGGTTCTCATCGACCGAAAACTCACTATGGCTGGCACTTAAAGTACGCTGCCGCCTCCGGAAAAGTGCCGCTATATAAGATCCGCCCACTGCTCCGCACCAACCGCTGCGGACCAAGCTGGCGCTCTAAAAGACCTTCGTGCATCCACACCTTACTTACGCCGGCCCAGCTTGATACGCGCTAGTTAGAAGAATCCCAACGGAAGACCTTACAGATGGTACAAAACATCTATCATCATCATTCAGCCGTGTGATCCCGGCTTAGAATAGGGTCACCCTGTTACTGTCGGTGTTTGTAAGAGGCGACTAAAGTACGTGTGGTAGAGTCACGTCGCCAGTAATGGCAACACGCATGGGCAGACTCGACCGGATTTAATACCACCCCCGACAAACCGGCGTGAAGTAGTGGCCCTTGCCACTGCGTTTCGCATTAGGTAATGCCGGGCCCCGGTGCCCTTCATCTCCACCTTAAAGGCTGGCCACGCACCTGTGGCTCCTCTGGTGTTGCGTGCGGTCATGGGCGGCGGTGATAACTTACCATCAGGTGACCCGAACGCTCGTTTGCCTTGTCCTCTCCCATAAAAAAAAATCTACCTGATGCGGGTAACCCAGGCTCATTTGTACGTGAGAAATGTAACGCTTCTCCGTATGTGACTTAAAAATTGAGAGCCTAGAGGAGTTTATCGGTCGGTTAGCATCCAACGCCTTCAGACGCGCCGACACCTCGGACCACCTGCACCTACAGAACATCGCGCCGTGACACTCTCGACCACCTAACATATGCTGGCAGATGATGCCCGACAGATGATGCACCTGGCTGGGCAGTTCCACCCAGGGAGCACATAAGCTCATCCTTTCTTCAAAGAAAACATTCCTTCGCTACCCATAACTCTGTATATATACTTTTACCTTCCTCCCAATCCAAGACCAAATAAAGCCGAAGACGCAGCGCGTATTAACGCCTGCCATTAGAGACCACGGCTAAGTGGGCACACAGCCCCGGTACCGTTTCCCGGCCACAGCGGCCGGAAGTAAGAATACATCGACGCATATGCAGGCACACGCACGTAATATTTTTTTTAGTTCATTTTATTTCTTATTTGATGTTTTATTCGGTTATGTTTTAATTTATAATGCAGATTGTCGTCATGTTTTTACTGCATTAGATATATTACGATGTAATATGAAAAATAAAACAAATACAAACTAAAAATAAGCAAGGCCAAGGCAAACTTTACTTACTTTCTTCATCTAAATCACATTTGGTGATTTACTTAATTTGTACCTCTGAATTAGAATTCCTGTAACAAAAGCAGACCAAGTACATAAAAAACGTACAAATAAACAAAATAGCTGAATTACGACGCTCTGCTATTACGAATGCTAACAAGCCGCCATTGCTTAGGAATTGATATATTTAACTGAAAGACTGATTAAGACTTCAAATACAACCTATTTCGTGTATTCTCCGTTCAACGTGACACTATCGAAGTGATTCTGTGCTCAACTGGCACGCTCGGAACGCCATAATAAAAAGTTCGTTTCCACTGTCAAGTCTGATTCTAAGTTTATCCAATACACAAAAACAAAATTTGCCTTTCATCGTAATTATAGAAGATAGAGATAGTAAAAGAAGATAAAAGGTTAATAAAACTTAAAAACGGGTAAACTTGGATTATTGAAATCGATGCTGTGTCATTATTAGGATGAAAACTACCTGATATACCTATGTAGCTTATTATGATGTTTTTATATTTCTTTTTAATTAAAAAAACTCACTCTATGCTGTCGTTGTTTTTTACCTGTGTAACAGAAAATATGATCATCGTCCTCGATGATTTCGTTGCCTTTTCTTCTGAATTCTGATCATCCTAATATGTCAGATTTAGTATTTGATAGTGAATATTGTGATGAATTGGAGGGTTGTTAATGGAGTAAGGTGTTTTTAGCGCCATTGTGGTGAACGTTACAACTATGGGTTTCGCTTTCTCATCCTTTTTGCCCAGTCGTCTCGTACTTTGGATGTTGTTGCTGTCACGGTTGATGTTAAGTTTTTTGTTTAATACATTGAGAATTATTTCCTCGAGTTCCCCATAGTACTGTTCACTCTCATCAACTCCGAATGTAAGTAAATCTCTCTGGCTCAATTTTCTCTCCAAATAATTCATTTTTTTAGCCTGAATTTCTATTTTTTGTTCCAAAAGCACATTTTTTGATTCTAAGTTTGCAAATTTGTCGTTAATATTTTTATTAATTGCCTCTTTTATATTTCCTGTATATTGTGCATGTCGGCTTTTTGCTGCCTTATTTCTTTTAACAATATTTTTTATTTATTCCGTTTCGTTCAGTTGTGTGCAATTTAAACTTTGATATGAAATAATTATTTTTAAATATTAACACCCTCTTGTGTTGACTAATTGTAGACTACCTATAAATACTATTATTGAAATAAGCTTTTACTACTCCACAATATATGTCGCTCGAGATAATTACTTTTAACACTTTTATCACGATATGCAAATTATTCAGCATTGGACATGGTGTCCAATGCTGAATAAATACAGATACAACAGCAACTAAAAAAACGTATAGCACTACTATTAAAGCCATCAAGAAATAAAGAAGAAAAGAAGCTTTCAAACTTTTACAAGTAATTATTTTTAATACGCCCTCTTGTGTTGACTAATGGTAGTACTACGTATAATCAATACTGTGACTTAAATGAAACTTTTACTAATCCTCAATAGATTTCGCGTCCGGATCGTACGTGAATCACGCTATCAACATTTTTTAAGCATTTTGACTATATATACGACGTAAGTAACGGCGCAGATGGAGCGAGTCAGTTTCTATGCAGTGGAACAGCATTGGCGGAGTGCTGTGCCCTATTCTCCGCAAACCGTTTACCCATAAGGTAGCGGGCGCGTACATATACATAATTTTCGTAACTATTGACTTGCGTGTACGCCTTTCTATTGAAGGATTGTACTCGCGCGCTATAGTAGAGACTGACTCGCTTTTTGTTTACTTTTATGAAAATATAATATATATATATATTTCAATTGATTTCAAAATTATTTTTTAAGAAGACATTTTTTTAGATCGGCGTCAACTTATACAATTTTAAATTTAGACTCATAAAAATAATTAATTGACACGTTGAATAAAAGTTCAACAAAGAGGGAATTACTTCTTTGATTTTGCCAACGTGTAGGCGTGCCAAAATATCTCGGTGTGCTTTAGAAGATCAATGTGAAACAATTAAATACAAATATTTCGTCATTTGGTCAATATTTGAGACTACGAATATTGGTCGGTATGAACTAAAACACGCGTAGAGTGGATGATAATTGCACAATCCATCGTCGCCCAAGAAATAACTATTTAGAATATCAAAACTTAATATATATAGAAGTGGCAAGTGGCAGACTACTCCGTTATCCATTTTCCGCCAAATTCTTGAAGCATTGCGTGTTGACCCAGCGACCGCACGTGAGTAACCCGCATCCTATTGATAATAAATTATATGATATTTAAGATTTTTTTAGGAATAAAAGATGTTTTTATCTTTTTGACAATTTTAGTAAATTTACTAAACATGCCAACAAAGCGAAAGTTAAATCTAGGGTTTTTTTTTCTAAAATACACTTAGTTACATTTTAAAAAAATTACGAGAAACCAACCAGCGAAAGTTATTCTCTGGATATAGATCCATTTTGATTACTATTTCATAAAAATACTTGTTTAATGATTAATAAATTATTAATGAACCCTAAAAATCTTAGAAATAATGTCACTTAAAATAATATTTAACCATAATAACATCTAATTTATATGACGTGTGTTAATGTTCAACTTGACACAGTAATTGTTGATTCGATACTCACTCGAGGTAATGAATATTTATAATGAATACTTATAATTTTCATTTCCTCACCCTAGAAACAAGACAGAGCGCGGCGTTGAGTTCCGCCTTTTAAAAAACAAAGCCTCCAAAATTCCGCAGAAAGTGGGGCAAGGAGTGTCTTAACACTAGGTTCCCTCTGCCTGCCCTGGTGAAAATGCGTGAAAATGATTTTTTTGAAATAGCTGAAATCCAATTATTGTTATACCGTACGTTGTCTGTATATTTGTTTTGTTCATAGCTTGGACGTACATCTTATTTGTTCAAAAAAGAAATAGATATAGTCCATTTGAAATATAGATAACTACTAGAAACAAGTAAATAAATTAAAGCCAGTTTATTGTTTTGATACAGATAGTTTAAAATATACCTAATGTTTTAAGAAAAATGTAAACAGATACCATCATAAATATATGTATATTCTGAGTAACGTAATGCACACACATTATAAGTTACTTTTCATACTGAAAAATGACGACTTCTCCGCCGACAAAAGAGAAAACTTTTGATGAATATTTTGTTGTTCAGTAAACATACATTTAAATTTAAATTACCACATTATGAGTTGACAGCACGCAGTCTATTGTACAAGAAGTTATGGTTTTTATGAGATAGAAAATAGCGGTAAAATAAAACTAATATCATACGAAATATTTTAAGGCATTTTGTTCTAATAAATATTTCTGAATTTAAATCGTTTCAATAAGAAAATATAATGTAAGAAAGTAATACAAATATTTTGGGAATAATACTGTCTTCCCCTGCTGGCTTGGTGCAGTAGGACAGTTGTGGGTGAAAGTTATGTATTCTTTGCCGGAGAAAATGATTAATTTCGATTCCTCTAATCAATAAGCTCGGTATCGAAATCGGACCGAAAGCGGAAAACAGTCAAGATACTCCGTCTTGACACGTGTTCTATCTTTCCACAATGTATGTGTATAAATTAAATTAGTCAGTTCAAATTTAAACACACATATAGAAACACATGTGAAAATACTTATAGATTTCAAAGTTAATAAAAAATAAAAGCGTTGCCCACATATTATTTCATTTTATTCAAAATAAAAAATATATATAATAAAAAAATCTGTTTATGAAAAATTTTTAATTTTTGCAACGGCCATAACCCGAAGAAATCCATAAAAGTCCACAGTACGTGTATGAATTATGGAATGCCGCAACGTCAGTTAAGTGCTATAATTCATTACGGTAAATGAAAACGCTCTTACCCTATTATTTACACGGCGATGCACTCCCGTATCAGGCAGTGCTTGCGTAACAAAATGTTGGGTACTACATATCCATATAATATATATTCGTATGTAGGTATAATTAATATAATGTATTTAATTGACCGAATAACTGTAGCGGTCTGATATCTAGAGTTCAAGATAGTCGCCAAAATCTCAACAAATCAATGGCCAATATAATCTGTCTTATTATATTTTACTACGGAACTGTTTATTTTGATTCTTTTGACGTATCGTTTTTACGTGATGAACAGGGATAACCTCGAGAACACATTGGAGATTAATTTAAGACATTTTAAGCTAGAGATCAACTTGCATTATTTAATAGTATCGAAAAACTAACAATATTTTTTCCATTTTTACATTTAGAAACTACATCGGTTGTTGATGTTCACGTTTTGGCGCCATAGATCATGACAGGCCTACCTGTCCTACCTGGCCGCACTGGCCTTTTCAGCTTAGCCATTGCAGTAAAAGCGACGAGAAGGTTTGACGCAGCTTGTCAAATCCCTCCCGACCTAAATAAATTTAGCGTTCAGTCCCCTTTAAAGTTGTTTCTACTAAGCTTAATAGTTAACCTTACGTGTATTTTTAGACATCTCAGCACCAATGTAAATAAAATCCAATCCAATTAATATGACATCGCTGCAGTTGCTCACCAGAACTTCCGAGGTTTCGATAAAGTTGAAGGCTTGTAGCCTGATCGAATCATGGTTTGTCATCTAGAGCTTCCTATATTTTCTGGCGAGACGATTTGTTAGAACTCTGGAAAGCAGCTTATATACATGGCTCAGAAGTCAAGTCAGTAGAGAGATCGATCTGTAGTTCTTCAAGAGAATTTAATTTCCTTTCTTGGCTCCACGTTTCCGTGGTCTAGCTTTGTTGGATGATGGAATTAAAGAGGTTTGGACTTTTGGTAAAAGTTGTTGAGAGTGACAAGCACTTATTAAACATTTTAAAATCTAGATAAATAACCATTAGCCTATCGAAATTATCCTGCATGATAAAATTGCATTTTAAATAAAATGGATGCCATCAGGGTTCAGTGAAAATAAGTTCAATCTGCAATCAATCTCAGCTTTCTATAGCGTGGTGTCGTAAGCAGAGAGAACATCTTTGACTGTCTGTCGCAAGTTTCACAAGCATACAGCTCACTCCAATTACCATGGAATATGTAAATACCGCGCGGCAACTAGTTATTATAATAATTTGTATATTTTAAAATATTACTAACATATTTTTTTTTCAAACGCCATCATCATAAGTTGTTGAATTTTAAATATAAACATAAAGTAACCATAATATTAATTATCATTGAAAATAATGACTATATTCACAATTTTATGGAATCTCATTATATTTTCATTCCGAAAGTAAATTGGCAGTTTAAAATTGGTTCTAAATTAAAATCAATTGATGTTTCGTATTTACGTAATATTTTTGTCCATATGGACAATAAACAACCTGATTTATTTGATTAATAGTGTTTCTATATTTTTTCTTATAAGATGAATAGGAGTTGAGTTCCGCCACTCAACACGCAATGCTTTGAAAATTCGGCGAAAAGTGGGGAACGGAGTGCTTAACACTCACTTTCAGTCATATGTAACAAAAAAAAATAGGATTTTTTAATTAGTCTAGTAGTCAGCTATAAGGAAAAATTACTCTTTTCATGAAACATATAATTTCATATTATATATTACAATAAAATCATTCAAAAATCTTCAAAAACACATGTTAACAAATAATTAGTAACATGTGTTTTTGAAAATAACATTATTAACAACAAAGCAGAGTAGCAAGAATACTATAAAAGCTTTAATATATATATATACAAAAACAAGGACAAGTACAATTACAAATATAAAATATTAATTTTCTCTATACTTTGTTGCTCAAAATAGAACGTCACTTATGATGTATGTTAAAATATAATATAAAAGGATAATTAAAAGTTACATTTCATAAAAGCGACCGGTAAATTCATTTTACTAAATCCACAGTGCAGTGCTAGTGCTAGGTTACGAGTAGTACTTCAGCTTACTTCATACATAAATATAATATATTTGAGAAAATATTTTCACTTTATTTATAATAATTCAATATAGACAAAATGTTATAAATAAATACTCGTGTTATGTAACAATCTGCTCCTGGGTCAGCAACGTGCTTGTGTTTATCTTAAATTATCTAATTTGACAGCTAGCGTCTACATGTACAACTAGTTCAGGAAAACATCTGAAAACTATAATATACATTTTTAGTTAAATATGAAAAAAAAATACAGTCTTAAATAGCAAAAAAACGCATATTTAAATGATTAAATCCTAAGAAATAATAACCTTAAAAGATTTAGTATTAAAGCCACTAGTTCAAATGAGGTATCAGATAAAAGACTCCCAATTTTTGTACGGAACCTCAGTGAGCGTGTCCGACTCACGCTTGTCTGGTTTCTTGTATATTTTACTAAATACTTAGTATGTCAAAATAATACAACATTAGTTTCATAAAGAAATTTTGAAATCGTTAATGCCCGTTTAGGCATGGCTCTTCATGGGTTAACCAATGACAATGTTGAAATGTACAAGCTAGGCAAAGATTTATTTTGCTTAAAACGATTCATTAATTATATCTAATTTTAAAATTCCATTAAATCCATACACAATTCCGGGTAACAGTATTTAAATTGTTCTTTACAGATCGTACACGATATATTTTACTGTAAGCCGAGCCTCGTAATTATTGCATAAATAAGGACTTCAATTATTTTGATCCAATCATACAGCGGTTTAACGCGAGGTGTTTTTTTTTGTTTGATCAATTTACACATGTATGTATGTATGTATGTATGT
>JBAIZZ010000375.1:120912-179720 GCA_037355905.1 Heliconius aoede | reverse complement strand
AAATTCACACCTTATTCTTTATTTTTATAACTGCAGCATTGAATTTTTAAATTTAGAAAGTAAGAAATGGATTGTATATGTGTTAATGTAAAATTTATGTATATACAATTATACAATTAAAAACAACAAATTAGATTAGGTTTCCATTAAGAGTTGATATATTATTTAGAATTTTCGTGGTCAAGATCCTTTACAAGGTTAACAGATGATTTTAAGTACATAATTATAAGAATCAAGTAACATATAAAAAAGTGAAATTTAAAAATTTTTCCACGTCTTTATTTTACAACTTTTCATATAAAAGTACTAAATGCTTACAATGTTTAGTATGTATAGATTAACATAAGTTACAAAAATCTGTCTCAGTTCATGTAACTTAAGAATGCACTAGAGCAACTCCATATATTTTATAATGGCCATACATGCTTCAAGTATATTAAAGGTGGATCACTGTAACTCTTTGTCACTTTAGATGGATTCACCGATTTCATTTTGCATGTAATAATATCTGCTGGCTTTATCCCGAGGTAACATATATCTTGGTTAGTGCTAGTGTAGAATGTGGTTATGGAAATAAGATGTCGTTCTTATCAGAGATTGTGGGGCTTATTCATATTTTTTTGTTTTATTATAAGTATATTAAACGTGTTATATTTGTGATAGCTACGGTTATTTTATCTGGTCTGATATAATATGTATGTAGGGGGTAACGTGATCGAAGGATCAACAGTAGCCTAAGTAACGTAATCTATTTCATCTTCCTGTATATTAAGCGTTTTTCAGTGGTTCAGCAGATATTAGAGAATAAGGAATTTTTTGGACAACACCATATTCTGGAATAGAATTTCAAATACAGACCGACTTATAGGCCCGACCGTCCTCGAGCTCAGCTATGAATTGTGTTATCCTCTTGGATGGTAGTAAAGTACAAATGTTTGTGAGACTGTTAATTATTGAGTTTTTTTTACTTAAGTTAATAAATTGAGATTACCACCTTATTATTCATAAAATATATAATTTAGAAACAAATATGTTTTTACAAAATATTTATTTCAAATCTTTCTATTTTTTATATTTCAAAAGTTATAATACATCCTAACCTAGCTTTATCTCAGTGCACTTAAACTGCTCTTTAAATTGGAAGATATAACAGTGGTATGAATATGAAACGATATTACGAATAAAACGAGCTACACAAATGGGGAATAATATCTAGTCTAGAGCAGAATTTCTTTTCTTTAACTTGTTATAATATTTACAACAAGAAATGAAATTAGCCCTAGAGTTAGAGCTAGAATTAGAGGCCATCGTGGCGCTGGGCCAGAACTGTGAGACTGTATGCGCGACGGATGTGGGTTCCGTTCCCACACGTGGGAATGAATTAAATATTAAATATTTCCTCGCTCTGATAACGAGGCAAAGCGCGAGGTTGAGTCTTGCCGCTTAAGATTCTTTATACTAATTCTGTTATGTGGCTTAAATCATGAAATTGAAAAAACGACAAAATAACATAGTATAGATCGTTTTTTCACTAACAGCCTTAAAAGTAATAACATGAATAATATCCATACGCTGCTGGCCTTCCGCCAACATGCAGTACTGTTTACACTATTGCGGCGTATAAGCTTTTAAATTATCTCGTGATTAGATTTTTACTGCAAAAAGATTTTTTTACGAAATAAGTTTCCAAACTATGCTTGCTGCTAGAATCTTTTCTTTGCTTACACCATACGATACGATACGCACGTAAAAAATGACCAAAAAATACATAATATCATATAACCAAAACAGCAAAAAATATTATTAATGTCTCATGGAAATGGAACCTTGATTGGAAATATAGCAAGAAATAAATAATTGGAAGAAAAATAGAAAGTGTTGCCAGTTAACTTCAAAAAGACCGAGCATCGAAATAAATCAGGTTTTGTAAAAATGAATACAAAGCTGTAGTCATAGAATGCCTACAAGCTTTAGAAGACAGTATTCTTCCTGTCCATGTAACGATCCAGATACAAAATGGCCCTAAAGCCACCAGCAGGACCGTGCGAGAACTGCGAAAGAGCTTGTCAGAATCGGAAGAGCCCACAACAACCAACTCTCCGATCTCTATTTAATTAAAAGTACGTGCACATCGTAAGGAAATTGCTTGACCTTCTACACAAAAGATATAAAGTAGCTGTAGCCGCCAAAATTTGACACCTACTTTTCGATGGACGCTCCTTTGAATACCATCATCAGAATCATATGACCAGAGTTTTCCTCTAAAAGGTCACATTCACTACTCTCTTTGCTGGACTTGACGTTACCGCTTGGATCTGATAACCTGGAAATGGCCGATTAAAGAGGTTCATATCCAATTAATAAAACCAAAATATACTTGCAGCATGCACAGTGATGCCGCACCCTCTCACACCCCGGAAGTTTACATAGTGGCTGAAAGTGCGCTTCGACTCGAAAAGATTCCGGTTAATATACTTACAGAAATTTTCACCGCGCTGGGAGACCCCAGAAGATACACAAATTTCTGCAAAGTGGTATTTTCGCTTCCATTACCGATAAGTTTTCCAACCGGCCGATGTATAATTATATTTTTAAATTGGTTCGATACAATTAAAATGTGTTCAAATTGAACAGCGAGCTTATATAGTTAATTAATATTTTAAATTAAAATTGAAAATTGTTAATATGAACATGATTAGAATATTTATTGTTAGCGGAAACCTCATTACTGTATACAAGGAGACGCATATTATTATAATTTTGACTAAATAAAAATAAAAAGTAAACTTTCATATAAAATGAAACATTGAGTAATTGAGAATTTGACCATACAGTCATCATAAGCTGGCTGTAAGGTCACATTCTCAACTGACTCTCAAAATTTGATATAAGCCTTATATTTATTTACATTACAGTATATCGTCAGATAAATGTAAATAAATTTGTTGGCTTCTGAATCTGGAAGCAAATGAACTGATGTTTTGTCTTGGAGTGTTTACACAAAGGGTCTCATTTGGGTCAAGCGATGACCGTCCTGACTCTCAGTAGTCAACATGGTTTAACATTTTATAGTTACACTTCTAAATGTAAACAAGAAATTATAATATTTAGAAAATAGTTTAATAAATGTAAATATATATTTATATATTTTATTTATTTATTCAGATTCACCAAAGGCAGTTACATAAATATTACAATAATAATTTTCTTGATTCTAAATTTCTTATCACTAAATGTATTATTACCTTTTAAGATGAATACCGCACGCAACAAGAGATTAATATACAAAAGTTATTATGTTAATTATTGGTAAAAGATATACATACAGATAAAGTTAAATTACATAAATTTAAAAAAGGTAAGGTTTGTTATAGTTATAATTATGATTAAAGAAAAGTTAAATAACGATAATGGTAAAAATTATATTATATTAATAATAAAAATAAATATCATAAAAGAGAAAAAAATTAAAAATAAATTAGGGTCGTTTTCTTGCGTTTTTGCGAAATCTAAGCAGTCTCTAAACGTATCTAAGACGCATTCCTCATTTAAGCTTTTACAAAAACGAGACAGTGGATTTTTTACCTAAAATAGATCTCCAAAAAGGAACTTTAAGAAGATTAGACAGACGGCTTGCGTGTAATTCTTGGTACTTTAATGCAGTATGATCGCAACAATGAGGTTTTATCATATATGATAATATCGTATATTATAATACCTCATTGGTATGCTATTAATGCTTTTAATTTAATAATTTTTTTTTCAGCTTCACGCAATATCCCGCACACAGCTGGGTAGGCAGAGCGAACCTTGGTGTTAAGACACTCCGTTCCTCACTTTCTGCCGGATTCTGGAGTTGTTGCGTGTTGAGTGGCAGAACTCAACGCCGCGATTTGCCTCGACACCATAAATTTTATGTTATTAAATAAAAGCAAATCTAATATTTCTCTTCTTTTTTCCAAGCTATCCAACGTAAAAACACAATTCTATCTGCGTAGCTTTTAATGTCTTCGATTTATCCAACGAAAAAGGAAAGATGGTATAAGAAATGCTTTTGTAGTCTGTCTCCTCTAAAACAACGAGAAGCGTAATGAGATCTGCATACAACACTGCCGTACTATAATATACTTACTACTAAGCTTTTGTATAGGGTTCTGTAAGAGTTCTTTTTTTAATTTTAGTTTCTTATTACAAATCCAAGCATTCTACTGGCCTTACCAATGATGAAGTGAAGCTTTTTACTTTAAATTTATCATTATTATAATATTATGATATGTTATTTCTCAATTGCTTTAATGACTGAAATATGAGTACCTTCATTATAATAAAGACAACTAACTAAATTATAATATTATGTTAGATAATATTATAATAAAGACAAAGCAAACGAGGCTGATGGCATTGTGAGAACCACAGGAGCTACAAGTACTATGCCGGCCATTGTGGAAGCGTTTTTTCAAGTACGATCCAGTAGTCGAGTGCCAGGAATCTAGATGACGGGAGATGACATTTATAACGTACTACATTACAGTTAGATAATTCAGCAGGGACAAGCAGTTCACCATAACGCTCCCCGAGTACCAAATACGTGGTCTTGACTTGCACAGATTTTTGAGCTACAAAAGAGCCAAACGTGCCTACGTTTAATGCAATCAAATGGATACTGGGGTTCATAAGCCTAGATATTAGAACAGTATATTAGGAATTCGGTTATCATTGCCCTTTCGTCTGGTCTCTGTCACACAACGTACATTACGTACGTCACACAGCTACGTAGAAAATAAGACATGTAGCTACATAGCTACGTAGCTCTGGTCGAAAGGATTTACTAGGGGAGTACTCTTCGCTGTGGATGATATGTAGCAGTGTAGTATGTAATATATTAATATATAATAAAAGTATATATATATATATATATCGCAAATATATTATTTTCCTCAACAAACTTATTTAATTTAAAAATAAATCTCTCATATTGATTTTTTTTAGAAAAAAAAATTATGTAAAAGATAAAACGTAGTGACTATCAAAGTAGCTAAAAA
This sequence comes from Heliconius aoede, assembly GCA_037355905.1. Lineage (NCBI taxonomy): Eukaryota > Metazoa > Arthropoda > Insecta > Lepidoptera > Nymphalidae > Heliconius > Heliconius aoede. Next base: position 174,678 of record JBAIZZ010000375.1, on the reverse strand, counting down.
GCGGACAGAGTAAACTGCAACAAGTAATATTGCAACTCGCTGTTATTGTCTCATAAAATTCACGGCGCTACGACGGGGCTTTAAATACTTTTGTAGCGCTGAAAAAGTTTGTTTTAATCTTCTTTTAATGAAGTTAGCAGTCTTGCAGTCAGTTAAGACAGTTTAACGCTAACAAATCCTGGACGTAACGAAAATCCGTAATAACTGTTCTGCGCTAGTGAATACGTAGATTATTGCTTTTTTAAATGTAGCTTAGACCTAAGATATATTAGTTTATGTCCAGTTATATAAGATATGTCCAGTTTATATTAAAAAAAAAAGTTCATATTATTACGTTTACATATATTTTGTACATAAATTTATTGATTTTTTTATTACAAATCCTCTCAGCATTTGAAATCAAACTCATGGCTTCTTAAACACAAAAATTATGATATACTCTCAGATATAATTTACTTATATATCGTACCGAACACAAAAAAAAAATATCACAAAAACCACCAAACAAAAATACACGAGAATAAACCGGTGCCAATAAAACAATCGACTCCACTAAGAAAACCATTTAGTTCGTTCAAAGATCATTAGTGTTTTTCCTCACAAAGCGTTGGTGAAGAAACAAAATTACCGAAATCAGTTAAGAATAAGGCTAAGACACCAATTCCCGTACACTCAAATGAAAGATTTCGACACGATATAGAAAGAAATGACGTAGCAAACGGAAGATATATCGACAGAAATGGAAGTTTGGAATGGCTCTCACGGTATAATGTTCTAGTGAGTGAAAAAAGACTAAGATAATGTAAAAACGCTTTAGAAACTTCACCAAGTTATTCTTGCTGGATTATCATAGTTATTTTTATATTTATTTTGCTAGTAGTATATATATTATATGTATGAACTATATGATAATATAAGCAAACAGAATTGATTTAAGAGGGATTATTTATAATTATTATACAAAAAATCACAAATAGATTTTTTAAAAATATAATCCTGATATTATTATACGAATTAATTGAATAAAATATTATTTTCATTTCCCACATTTCCTGTCTTATCAAAGTACATGAGGCGTTTGCAAGAACTAGCGGAGTATGGTCGAGCGATTCAGATAAACGGTTTGGTCAGCGCTCATATATAACCCGATGATACCCCAGAATACGGGCTGGCTCTCATACCGATAAAGATGTCCACCGAAGTGTTATACTCGGTAACGCGATTTTTCCACCAAATTATTTAATTCGGCCACGTTTCTTTGTCTTGCTATGGAATTGACTATTTATGAGACTATATCTTAGAGCTTTTATTGTTTTCAAAGCTATTATGGATACAATCTAATTTCAAGCGCAAAATTACTACAATAAATATTATTATAAATACTACAATAAATATTGTTTTATATTTATTGTACCAGTTTTTAGGGTTTCGTACCTCATAAAGAAGAATGTATCCCTTATAGGATTACGTTGTTCTTCTGTCCATATGTCTGTCTGTGTGTCTGTTGAGACATTTTATCTCAAGAATACCAAAAATCAACCATAATGAAATTTGACAAGAAGTGAGAATTTACAATACATATAAAATATATAAATGTGCGTATCTTTTAAATGCGTTAACTTATAACATAACTTCATTTTTTCCGTTTCATAAGACCATATTCGTGTCACATGATTATTTATTATCCAAATTGAGGTTTGCCAATGTTCTTATATAATCCATTTAAGGACTTTTAAGTTGACCACTGCAAGATGTAGCCACCTCCTAGAGGTTTTGTGAATCCCAAAGGGTTGTTTTTCCTACCGCGGACTCGGATCACCTATTTAACCTATTTAACCTTTTGAGGTACAGAATTCTGAAAAATAGATGACTTTAACTCAGTTTTGTTGTGTAAATTTTGATAATATAATATAAAAGAATAAAATATATAAAATGGCAACAAATATCTACTTATATACTACTCGCAATAGAACTATTTCTAGCGAGCAACAAGTCATTTTTTTTCCAAGAACTCTCTAACATTCTCTGACATAAAAGCACGATGTAAGGCGCTAGTTATCGAGTGTAAAATCCTATTAGGCTATGGCTGAACAACGATTGCTTATTGTCGCGTGAGTTGTGACGCTCTCGTTGAGCGTAACAAACCTATGTATTTATTAAAAGATAGTAGGTACACTTCTGAGCCTATCCTATTATAAACCTTTTTTTTCCACTCATTCCCGATTAACTCTCTATAGGTTGTTTTAATTAAGCCTTTCATTTTTTTTTATTTTCTTACATGTATTTATTTTTATGTTGCTTTCTTTGGAGAATAGGTTGAGTATATGGTATATGATAAAATAGAAATGTTATTAAACGGCTAAAGTAGCTATTTAGTTGAGAATTATAAGTAAATAATTAAATTTAAATTGTATACTAAGACTTAGATCTAAGGATAATTATTTTTAGGCATGTAATGTCACTTGATTTACCTATACAAAATAAAAAGAAGACAATTTACGGCGTTCACCTCAAATAAAATAGTTTCGAATTAAAAAAAATTGGTTATTTTTATTTAGCTAATGTCTATAGAAATAATTTACAGGTAAAAATAATAATAACAATCAGCTTCACTTCAGAGCACGGTTGGCTGAGGGAACCAAGTTCGTTCCCCATTTTCCACAGAATTCTTAGTAAGGTAGAATTTATAGTAATTATAAATTATTGTTTCAGGCGCAATCTTCGACCAGAATACGGAAGAAATACAAAATGTATTCAAATACGCCATGACGGTTCACAACCAGAATATAAGCAGCCGCCGTTTGGAGTTTCAGGCTTACGTTGATGTCATTAATACTGCGGATGCATTCAAGTTGTCACGATTGAGTGAGTATACGTATACACGCATACATATTTGTTAATTTTCTAATGACACGTTCAAATATTTTCGTATCAAGTTAGTTTCGTATCGAGGTATCAAGTTGAAATTAATATCATATATTTAATCTGAACATCAAGTTTCTAAGTAATTTAAGCACATATGTATATTAATGAGATTCGTAATCTTAATGTAATCGTAATGGCACGAAGTGAGAATTTACAGTAATACAAATAAAGGACAAAATATTAAAAAAATAAAATTTGTAGGTATATCATAGAAATAATGATAATAAACTTATATTTATATTTAATTTCATATAAAATGAGTGCATATGAGAGAGGCCGAGAACTTAAGTTTGTCAACTTTTGTAAGTTATAATTCTCATTTATTCTCATTCTGAAATTGGTACGAACGCCTCAGTAGGCGAGTGCGATTCGCACTTAACCGGTTTTTACCTAATTTTTATTGATTTTTATGATACATTAGTTTTCTTCACAACGAATAATGGATCAATATCTTACGGACAAATTTATAAACCTAAATATGGAGAACATATGGATCAATCGTACCACTAAATATAATATACCTTTTATTATCCATAAGCTATTCATTTCATAAACTATTCCAATTTGAGGGAAATATTTATTTACAAAAATTTTATATGTAAATTTGTTTATTCAAATATTCTAATTTAACTTGTATGCAATTATAAAATGAAAACCATAGAACACAATTGCAAATCAAAAGGGCGTGGAGCGCATTATATGATACGTGATGGTTAGTTAATAACCAAATTAGCATGAATTTTTCAGTTAAACAGCATGAATTCGAAATGTCTATTTAGAGTTAATAATAGAAGATAATTCATACATTTCATATACATTATGAAACTGGGAGTAATTTTTAAGATGGAAATAGAATAAAAACACTTATCAAATATTTTTCTACATGCTGTGAAAGTTACCATCCAAATGCAATTCACGGCGTGTGAGCTTGGATAGCTGTATAATATTAAAATAATTTGTACTTAAAAATAATTAATTTTTATGCACTTTAACGCAGTATTTCACATATACCGTTCACCACTTTCCGTCGAATTCTCGAGGCATTACGTGTTGAAAATCGTAACTCAACCCCGCGCTTTGACAAAATAACTAATTGCTTACAAAATATAGGCGCTTACATCTTGATAATAACTGTCTACCGCAAATATATAGAGTACACATCAAGCATATTAATAATGATATCTTATGTCGTTGATTATTATATCCATATCTTCAATCTCCATTAATTATAATCTAAGTGCCTGTTTGTATAACACGTATGTAATGAGTTAGTCTTGTACAAGAAAAAGACTAAAAGTTATTTAATTTTCACAGCTAGCTAATAATGCTTTATCTTTGTATCATAAATTTAAAATAATACTATAAATGTCACGCTTCACGCTGTATCCCGTACGTAAAAGGATAAGTAGAGGGAATCTGGCAACCTAGTGTTAAGAAACTTGTGTTTCATTTTTGCGAGTAGCAATCGAACCCTGCCACTTTTCCAGTTGCACGCTTCTATACCTGTCTTAAAATAAAATTTTTTAGTCACAATCAAGGAATAGAATAATAGAAAGAAAGAGAACTACATACAATAATAATTACTGACAACCAAACATAATTCAATAAGCATTTAAACTTTATAAATCTTTCTCGCAACTCCAGTTTATTTAAGTGGACCATCTAATTTCAAATATTTACATCGTTTCAAGCATTTCGTTTGATGAGATGGGTTTGAAAATGATCCAATTTCTGATACCGTAATTTCATAAGTTGCATACTTTGCCTTTTAAAAATTATATAGTTGGATAAAAAATAATATTTTAGCTAGTGAAGTATACTGCAAACTTTTGCAATTATTGCATTTATAAAAAATTACACATGGACAGCCAGTCACATGGACAGATGGACAACAAAGTGATTCTGTAGGGGGTTCGCGTTTTTACTTTTTGAGGTGTGGTATCTTAAAAATAGAAATCATAACTTTAATCCTATTTTCTCTTAATATAAATTTTATTTTATGAACGAAAAATTGAAATAAAGGAGTTTTCAAAATGAAAGAAGCTTAAAATTCCGCCAATGATGTTCTTACAAAGAAAATAATATCAGCTTCGTGAAACTTTCCAAGGAAGAATAAAAGAAACGAATGACTAACATTGGGCTGCAGCTTGCTTGGACACAAACTTGTCAGAAATGCCTTATTAAGAAAGGGTGCATTAAGTTAATTTCTAAGATTTTGTCCAAAATGTAGCAGGTTTAAATTATACTTCGTCAATTTTTAAATTCATTATAAGAACGTGTCGTAGCGCAAAGGCTCAAGCGTACGACTGCAGTTGTTGGTTAAATTCCCACTCGAGGATTTGAAATATTTAATATTTTCACTTTCCTCGCTCTGGTTAGGAGGCAAAGCGCGGCGTTGAGTTCCGCCACTCACACACAATGCTTCCATAACTAGGCGGACCTTGGGGAACGGAGTGTCTTAACCCTAGATATCCAGATATCTAGATTTCTAGATTCCCTCTGCCTACCAAACTAAATGCTATGTGCTTGCAGCTGATATAAAAAAATTGATAACATCAATTTCTGTATGTCTTTTTTTTCAGCTGAACCCTTTGCCCCACATATCGAATGATAAAAGGGCGAACCGTCCGTTAAGACACTTTCTGCTTAATATTGACATATTGCGTTCTGAGTGGCAAGCTCAACGTCGGAGGAAATTTCATTATAAAACGTATATTATAAAACAATCCATGTTGTGGAAAGTACTACAATGTACCTACAAATATGAAGTGTTACTTTATTAAATACGATTTAATAATAATAAATAAATATTAAATTTAAAAAATTGTAAAAAACTTTGTGATATCTAAGATCTATTTTAGATCTAGAGTTTTTTTTGAACTAAGTATAACATAAGACACTCCGTTCCTCATTTTATTTCATTCCCACGAGTGCAAATTGAACCTACAATCGTCGTGTTAATAGACACGCTTGTGCCACGACGGTTTCAAACCGATTACATGTCAATTAATGTAATGTTATTAAGGTTCTCAAAATTTTATTGTAATCTATAAATAATAGTAAGTTACTGTAACAATTTCAGAAATAAAATAATGTAAATGGGAGTCGAGCCCTCTATTTGAATCATCTATAATTGGACGCCGACCGATAAATTCAATGGTGTATCAATTCCTTTCAATATCTCAACCTTTCAACCAGCAATTGTTAGAGAATCTAAATAAGCACTTCGCTTATAAATGAAATCTTAAGTACAGAAGTAAGATTTCGTATTCATGAATTATCAATTAAAATTTTCATATATTAAATAAAATATTTCGATATTCTGTAATAAATAATTAAGAAAAACATTTGAAAATAATATAAAGGATTTTTATTGAATTCTTATTTCTAGTTTGCAATTTTATCAAATTTGCGAATTTGAAGAAAAATAATTAACAATCTTCCTAATACTAGAACCTGATTTCAAAGCAGCAGGCAAATGTTAGTTTATTGTAATTGGCGCAAAATCTCTTCATAATATTTTAAAATGCCGTACTTAAAAAGTAGATATAAAAAAGATACATGAAGTTAATTATAATTCAACCATCTTTTTATTCATATATTAAAAAAAAATAATAAATCGAAATATATATTTATATACATAAATTCATGCATTTTTATTAAATCCAATGGAAAAATATTATTCACCTGAAAAGTAGCTTTAGCTGAAAATTCTGTAGAAATAAAAGTTTTAATCTACTTAGCTTACTAGGTATGATATCAGCTCTTCACGTGGTACCTACGAGCCAAAGCCTGAAAGTAATATCATTTGTACTTCATACGCAGTTCTTTGCGAATTTATAATTATAAACGTAAAATTAATAAGCAGAGGGAACCCAGTCTTAAACTCACCCCTCCCGCCCCCCTCCCTCCCTTATTAACTTCGTTTCCTATTTTGCGTCTAATTGTGGGGGCATTGTGTGTTGACTGGCGGAACTCAACGGCGCATTTTGCCTCAACACCAGAGCGAAGAATAGAAAATATAATTTAAATTAAATATTTCATTTTCTCGAGTGGGAATTGAACCCGCAACCAGTTGCATCTACTGCACACACTTGTGCCCTAGCGCCACGAGTAGCCTCATACGTATATACATATTAGCTAAGTTATATATATTTTATGTTATTAAGACAAATGTGTAATTTTTTTAATAATAATAAATGAGGGAAATGAAAAAATGATGAAAATACAAATGATTTTCTATTATTTTTGCTTCGACGAGTCAAGATTCAAACCGATAATTCATTGTTCGAAATTGCATTCGATGCCATTGCGCTATGGTTAAACTTATATTTTTTAAAGAATATTATTGAATGCTGTGGATATAAAAAGGATAAAATATTTTTACTATCATAAAATTGTGTCAATTCCGTATTAATATTTAATATTTTTCTAGAACACAGTGTTACGATTCATATTATACATAAAGTACTATTACTTTTTTTTGTAAACTTTACAGCTGGGAACATAATAGCAGGCCGTTATGGCACTTAGACACTAAGATACTTAAACCCATTAAGACACTTCTATTCACGATGTTTTCCTCCGAAAACTGGAAAACTTCCGTGTTGAGTGGAGGGACTGAACGCCGCGCTATGCCTCGCCACCAGAGCGATGAAATAAAAATATTAAATATTTTCATTTCCACAAATGGAAATCGAACCCACAACTCCGTCCAACTTAAAACGCTTAGCCCTATGCCACAGCTGGCATCAATCAGTACAAAATATACATTACATATATTAAAAAGTAATAAAACATTTATTTATATTAAAAATCCTTTTCAAACGCTAATTGAATATTCGACATTTATCAAAATGTAGATTTACTTTGATAATTTCGTATATTTGCATCGAAATCACTTTATTTACTTTAAAAAAATCATGTTTTTGCTTTAAAATATTCTTTTAAAATATAATGTTACTAGTAGTTTGTAGTATAAATTATAAATAAAAAAGAAAAAATATTGAGACAGAGATTGGCGGGCATACAATAGCACGGCACGGGAACGTTCAGTAATTTGTTAATATATAGTTCTACCACATTCCAATTTATCAATAAACTGTATAAGCTTAGGAGCCAGCCAATTTTTTTTCTATGGGGGAGGACAAGGCAAACGAGCGTTCGGGTCACCTGATGGTAATTGATCACGACCCCATGTAACACCAGAGGAGCTACAGGTGCGTTGCCGGCCTTTAAGGTGGAGGATGTTGAGCACCGGGGCCCGGCATTACTTAATGCGAAACGCAGTGGCAAGAGCCACTACTTCACGCTGGTTTTAAATGCCGGGGGTGGTATTAATCCGGTCGAGTCTGCCCATACGTGTTGCCATTACTAGCGACGTGACTCTTCCACACGTACTTTAGTCGCCTCTTACGACAACGACAGTACCAGGGTGATCCTATTCTAAGCCGGGATCACACGACGAATATTTATTGCATAGGGAATCAAAAATTAAATTAATAACTTAAGTACTAACAACTGTGTAATGACCGTATTCACAGCTAAAAATAAAAAAAATAACATTATTCTTCGTAATTATAGGGTACGCTACAATAAATATAGTGGATGATAGTTCAATATGCCTATATTGCTATCTAGTGACTGATACCTTTGATTCTGCTTCATGAGGATATTAATATTACAAACCTTTCCACTCTGCTAGTGTAAATTCCAGCTGACCCATTTTAATAGTTTCAATCGAATAGAAAATATTGTTACAGGATGTAATATAGTGTATATCAAATATTTTATATTATATTACAAATTTAAATGAAAAATAAGAGAACCAGCTCATGTCAACGTGCTGGCAAATAAAATTCATATTCCATTTTGTACTAGAACTGTCAGTTGACACTGACACCACGTCCAAACTTTCCGCCGCTGCTACTACTACGGATTGAAAACCAATGTTTACTTAATCACAGTTCTCAGCTATTTTTTATTTTAATATTTCATTCTATTTGATTTTTAAGGTTCCATAGCTCAAAAGCAAGAAATGGAAGCCTCATAATACCACTTTGTTTTCCGTCGGTTGTAACCATTTGTCATTAGATTTCGCGGAGGTTTCCCAAGACATAAAAAGTCAAGCTTTTAAATCAACGCAATAAAAAGGTGCTTGATTTTAAAACGATCAGTTTTAAAATTCTCCGTTTAATCAAAATCTATATATATATAACTTTTAAATAGCTTTTTTTAACTTGAATTATTACAATATAATATTGACATTTTCTAAATTATAAAATTCCAAAAATATCCCAATTGTAAAAAAATAAACTCAAACGAGTATATTCTTACCTTACATGTTTTAAGATCGGATGTTATATTTTTACCTGAGAATTTCCTTGTGCTTCTTAAAGAGTAAAAGTGAGAGATAAAGAGCGGTTTTACATACACACACCGTAAAGCTTTTATGACTTGGTGAAGATGATAATGTGGGATGGGGGCTCTGAATTTTAATGCAGGAAGTCTGCCCGAGCCTCCTTTGTTTTTGTAACACTACCCGCTTATAAAAACGTGTTATTTGAAACGATACGATGGAAATGTTGTGAACTATCATTTGTGACTCTATTTTGTCATCATTTTGTTGCGGCAAAATGCTAAAATAAATCTTAGTTGAACGCAGACTATAATAGCGAGTGGCTCGAGAATATATTATAATATTCAAGAGAAATATTTTTACCACCGATTGTAGAACAAAATTAAATAAAGTAAGTACACACGGATTTATTTCAGTTAAAAAAAATATTTAAAAATTCTTAAAATGGGAGGTAATTTTACTTTAGTTGCCGCGCCTAATTTTAAGCAGCATGTAAATACATTATTTACAATAAATAAAATATTTTTATTCGCTATATTTTAAATATATTTTTTTTATTTAACTTAAAATATGAATTAATATATTTATTAAAAATACTCTGTTTATGATATTTACCCAGTTCTTATCACAAACATAAACTTTACAACCACTCTTATTTGTTATCTGCGGGTCAAAATGAGCTCCGAGCAGAAATTTTGACTCCTTTTATTAACGAAAAATGAATTAGTATCAGGGGCATTCTTCGAACCATAAAACTTATCGCGGTAATTGCCACGAGATATCATAGAAAAAAAAATATACACTTTTTCCATAAAAAAAAATGTGTACAATACAAAATACAGACACGGAAATTAAAAGGAGAAACAAAAGCAAATTACCCGTAAGAGAATGAATGGTGACCGCAGGGTCGCCTATTCGCTCTAATGCAGTGGTTCTCAACCTTTTTTCACCTGCGGCACATTTTTAACTATTCTGAAAACTGGCGGCACATAAAGAAAAAAGGCGGCACATAAAGAAAAAAGGCGGCACATAAAGAGACAATTTTTAATACATAAACATGACTTTATCATAATTTGGGATTGATAAAAGCGTTTGCAAATTAAATAAAAATATTATGCTGGTTCAATATATAAATATTTACGTTGAATTTTTTTTTTTGTATATGTGTTATATATATTTTAAATTTTTCGCGGCACATTTTTAAAATCTCGCGGCACACAAAAGTGCCGCGGCACATGGGTTGAGAATCACTGCTCTAATGAGTAGTACTGTAAGAGTCTAAAGTGTAGACCTTTGCGGTCCGCGAGCGTCTGCCTCTCTTTCTCCTATCGTTCAAATGGTGTTGCTAAAGTTTTTATTTCGTTATTAACTTGTCGCGTGAAATTCAAATACTTGTCGTTTTCTGTAAACTAACTTCGCAAATTAGCTGTGCACGCCTCTGTATGACAACTCTGTTTTTTATTTTGGTACACTGTTTTAATCACATTTCTAAATAAAATAAAAGATAACATTATTATACAAAATATTGGCTACTTTTTTGAGTTGGTTTATATAAAGCCTCTATGCCATATGAGAAATAAATTGATAAAACCGATTCATAAATAAACGATTTTATTTATAAATCGATTAAAATAAAACAAACTCTTAACTTTCAGAGAAGTCTACCAAAATATAATAGTGAAAACTGCATTTACATAGGTTAAGCTATTTCTTTAAAAAAACGTACACAAACATAACAGATAAACAGAATAATTTAATATTAATATTAATATATATTAGATATACAGAAATGGATCAAATATATTTTTATTTTATGGATGTATATATAGCGTAATATCTTAGTAAAAGAATTAATAATTTAACTAGTCATACACACTTTTTATGAGTATAAAATATATATTTTTATTTAAGAAATATACTTTTAATGTAAAGGAAGTCGCTCAGCGAAAAGCATTTAAAACTTTCAATCGATTCATTTTCTTCGATTTTTGATATTTTCTTCGATCGATAGATTGATTTAATATAAAAAAAAGCTTTATTTATATGTACAGTAAATGGATTAATACAAGAAAATATATGAATTTTATATTATTTAAATTTAACTTAAATTGATTTTAATAATTCCAAAATCAATCAATCATTCATTCTGAAAGAACGATAATGTTTCATTCAAAATTTTCTTGTTAGAACTTACATATGAGTATATTAGACAATACGAACGCTATTGAGTTTATTCAATAATTGTGAAATTAAACTGTGCAAAGCCGCGAGAAATAAATAATTAGAGAAATTCATTAAAAAAACGTTAATAACATTTACTAAATGTACAAATATTAGTAATATGTTAAGTAATTGTATATAAAATAATCACTATATCGTATACAATATGCACTATGAATTTGAATAATCGAAATATCTGTTAGGGAGAATATATGGGTGTATGTCTCCATTCCAATCTATGTAAATGCATTTGATATATTATGCTTTAGCGTGCACATAAATTTATGCCAACCATACTCTATAATTCCAGTGTAAATGCAAGTAATTTTCGACACCGTAAGAATGTTTGTATAATAACTACTTTTTATTAAACCGTTGCATTATATAAAGTCTTTCTTCTGTGATTCATGATGGTTTTTGTCTCTTATAAAAGCCCGTTTAGAATTTTAACAAAATTGAAATAGTTTTATATTACAAAATATAATTAACAACTTTGAATAATTACATATCTTAAACTTTTACTTTAAAGGAAATAAGATAAATCATATTTCCTCGCTAAAGCGAATCTAATTGTTATGTTTTTAATATTTTTTTCATTCGTAACATGGCGTCTAGTAATCGTGACCGTCCTGGTATTAGCTGTAAAATGCTGCACAGATTTAATTTTTGCAAACTTACTTACTTCTGATGATTTTTTCCCCGGGTGAACAATGCGCATACGTTCTGTAAACCTAATTTCAGTATTGTTATATAAACTGATTCACATCACCCTCATTTGAGTCAGGCATCGGGTAAAAATATAGCTCGTCTCCAAAATAGAATTATTATGTGATATCTCAAAAATAAAGGAGACAATCCTTTTTTTATTATCCTATATTATAAAGGTAAATCATAAATAGTTTAACACTGAACGTCGAATCCATATAATATTTATATAGCATTATCAGATAGGTTAATAAGTATCGCACAATTAGTCCGAATAAGCAAATATTGCAAAATGCATAATAAACCGCATCGTGATTACTAACTACAATTTCTGTTTTATACCTATGTACGCAGACAGACATATATATATATATGTATATGAATATAAACGTATATGCTTATGTACATGAGCGTTATTGTTACGGCTGTGGAAGAGAACCGCACGCTAACGCTTAATCAAAAACAAAATTGTATTAATGTTATCGTACGATAAATGTTGTTTAACTAAACTTAATTTAATGTTCTATTTGTGTTGTGCGCTTTATATTATTTACACTTTTTTGAATCATCAGCTTCACGCTGTATCCCGCACAAAGCAGGGTTGGCAGAGGGAACCTCGTGTTAAGACGTTCTGTTCCCCACTTTCTGCCAATTTCTGGAGGCATTGCGTGTTTAATGGCAGAATTCAACGCCGCCCTTTGCATTTCTTCGCTCTGCTGTCGAGGCAAACCTCAAAACCAGAGCGAAGAAATGGAAATATAAATGTAAATAAATATTTCACTTCCTCCAGTGGGGACTTCCACTTTTTTGAAAATAACTGTTTTATAACATTATTATAATATTAGCTTCACCTCATGTTATACCTCTAGACAATATCAGCAGAACCTAGTGTTAAGACAGTCTGCTCCCCCTTGATAAATTTTCAATAAGATTCTCTTAGAATATAGTATACTCGTACGTAGTTATGTAGGTTATGTAGGCCGTCATGGCCCAGAGGCACAAGTTAGCTCCTGGGCGCGCTTGTGCTCCTGGGAATGGGCCATGGCCGTACTCACAGACAGGTAGTTGGTTGGAAATTCGATTCCCACTCGATGAAATGAAATATTAAATATTTAAATTGTTTCGCTCTGTAACGAGGCAGAGCGTTAGTTTCGCCATTCCCGACAAAGGTAGTCATTTTATAATGTGCTTAAGATAACACTATTTTGTATATGTCCTTTTTGTTACACCCTTTTCTAGTCTCAGTCTTCACAGTTATTAGTACATTTAAAAACTCTTACAGGGTTACATTCGGACCCTGTACGAGTTCAAAAAAACAAACAAATTTATTTTTAGACAAAACCGTTATCCTTAAAAGACGCTGACTTTTTTGTAGATATTATTAAGAGGAATAATACTCCAGTACATTATTTGCATGTAATACTTAGCATTAAAGCAGCGCATGCGCGAAAGTGTCTCAACGGGTAGGACTCACTTATCGTATTTATGTCAAATTGTTTAAACATATACACATAACAAATTATATATTAACCTTCCTTAAGAAATATTCTACCTAATAGGGAAAACAGCATCAAAATCGCGACAGCATCAAAAATACAACAATCAAACGTCACTAATACAAAAAGAATCGTATCCATGACATTAAAATGTAACTATATTAAATTTAAGACAATTCACTCAATTAATGGGTTCATTAAATTTCTCTCCAGTGACGACAGGCTTTTAAGGTAATTGTGTTAGAGTGTAATTACAGCGAACGGAGGTGCTGTCGGTTGGGAATAACGGAATATAGATGCCCACGTTCTTGAAATTAAAGAATTTGTAACTTTATATAAAAAAAATTGTTATGTATTCAATTATTATAATTTAAATATGAGAATTTAGAACTTTAGTTATCGAGTTATGGTATATATCACTATCGATTTGAATTCAATGACTCATTAAAAACATTGTGTATGTAAATTAAATAATAAGTCAACATTGAAAATTACTTTTATTAAATAATTTTCAATTAGTGGTCGTTGTGACGCGATATTTTTGGATTGCGTTCGATTCCCTCTCGGGGAAATGAAATATTTAATGAAATATTCGTCGCTATAATAAAAAGACAAAGCGCGGCGTTGAGGTCCGCCACTTTACATACAATGCTTCGAAAATTCGTCGAAATATGTAGAACTGAGTGTCACTAGGTTAGTCCTACATATACTGCTATGTGTGGATTACAAGGTGACGCAGAGGGCTATTTTATTTAAATTTCATTTCTTTTAAAAATAACAAAAGTTTTAATAAGTTACAATAAAAAATGAATAATAAATATATTATAAGTCTGTGCTTATTATAATACTTTAAACAAGAGTATTTAATAGATGTAACATTAGTATATTTTACACAGTATGCATCTAGGATTGTCCAATAGAAATTGAGATGTAGGTCAGATTTTATTGCGGTAATATATATATTGACAGAGAGATATCCAAAAATTGACAGTACATTAGTTATTACTAATTGCGACATTGCAAAATAAAAAAAAAAACTCATACACCAATAAAAGCATGACGTCTGCCGAGCTCGCTAGTATACAATTTTTTTTCTTTGTTCACAGTCTGCAACCAATTTGCACGCGGCGTGTTTGCAATGCTTGGTGCCGTCACTCCAGAATCATTTGATACTCTTCACTCTTATACCAATACGTTCCAGATGCCTTTCATCACTCCATGGTTTCCTGAGAAGGTAATATACTTATTGAACAGCAGTTTTTTTTTCTATAATAATCAATATTTATATTTTGTTATAAGAGTATGTTAAAGAGTTCCGAAACAAGTTATAGTTCTTTATCTGCGTAAGAACGAACAATAGGAAAATGACTGAATTTTTTTTCAACAATATTTAAAAATAGAAAATTTTATTAACAGGAATATAGTGAAGTTTATACTATAAAAGAATTTATAATGCAGACAAATCTATAATGTATTAGACTTAATGAACATGGATGGCCGAGATAAAACTGCATTAAAACGTCTATAGGTTTTCGCTGACAATAAATCTTCTCAATTTCCATGCTCAGCGAAAGAGTTTTTTTTCTGTAAGATTAAATATTCAATTGGAAGTCTCTGAAATACGATTTATCGATATCATATAACGATGTAGTGACTTGGTTTGCGTCTACGTTGTGTGTATTAACTAAATATATATTTTGCTTCAAATATACACTAGCGACCCGCATAGCGCTTCATCCGCTTGAACTACACAATTATGTGTTTATTAATCTGATTTCTTTATCATTTTAACAATAACATACATACATTTACGACTAGAGTTTCAACCAATTTAATATAATAATAATTTTATTTTATTAAAAAAATACAGCGGGAGATACAGTATGCAGAGGGTTTATATATAGATAAGGCCAGTATATATAAACCGCTCTCAAATCTGATATCGATCTTGAGATGCCGTTTTTATTCATAGATATAATTAAAATTTATTAATAAAAACGTCATCTCAAGATTGATTGAATTGAGAGTGGTTTGTTAATAAGAGCCTCATCTCAGTACTTATATAATCTGATACTACTTACAAAACAGTGACCTAGTAAGCATAGAATACTCTCGATGCAGGTAATTCCGCCGTCATCGGGACTAATAGATCACGCGGTCAGCATGCGGCCGGACTATCATCGGGCAATCGTGGACACTATAATACATTACGGGTGGAAAGAAGTTATCTACATCTACGATTCTCATGATGGTGAGTTTGTTTTTGGTTTTGTTTATTTACGTTGTATCACGTATATATGCAGAGGGTAAATAGAGTTAAGACACTCCATTCCCCACTTTCTGGCGAATTTTCGAGGCATTTTTTTTTTATGGGAGAGGACAAGGCAAACGAGCGTTCGGGTCACCTGATGGTAAGTGATCACAGCCACACGGCATGTTGTGTTGAATGGCGAAGCTCAAAGCCGCGCTTAGCACTGTCCTTGTGCCAGAGGGAGAAAATTAAAATCTTAATTAATAATTATTTATTTCTCCAAATAAAAATCGCACCCACAATCGTAGTATTTACAGTCACACGCCTGTGCCACTATCAATGTATTTTCGTTACACTCACACACATAAAGTGAGATTCAGTTTCGCTATTGAAATGTGAGTTTATTTAACTCTTTATTTTATTTTAGTTTCAATATTAACATTTGAATAGCATTCCTAATTTACCGGGCGAGTTGAGCGTACTTAAACAATAGGTCGTCGAGTGGCACTCAAAACTTCGGCCGCCCTTCTCACATATCTATTCAGAGGGAATTTGAAGTCCGACAAATGCAACTTGCATAAATGCTGGTATATTTTCAAAAGGGCTTGTCTATTTTGTATAACACTTAGTGTGCAATGAGTTCACTTTGTACTGATGCTGCCGGGATTCTTTCTTTTCACTTGTGTATGCCAGGATAGTTCAACGGATTTTAGTTTTTTAACATTCCGTTTCCTTTAAATTGCGGAACCTAACGCCGCATTTTATTTTAAAATACGGATTAATTGAATATTGTTCAATTATAATCAATTATTCCTCTAAGTAGATATCGAACCTATGATCATTGTTGACAAAATCAAGCACTGTTCCACTGTTCTGATCATTTCCCTTTATATTATATGATTTATATATCATTGGTACTATTTATTTCTTAGCTCATTCTAAAAGTTTTTTTAAAAATTTCTATTTCCCGTTTAGATCGTTATATTTACTTGCAGATTACAATATATTAATATATTAAGGGCGTATAATATTCGCCCCTAATGTCACTTTGTGATGACCGCGACCGCTCTGACAAGTGTTACGACCAGGAAGAATGATATATTGGTACCTGTTCTGCTAACGTATTCTTATTTCATTATAAGTTTGACAATTTAAAATGAATTGTGGCGAAGTTACCAGATATACATACATACATACATACATTGTACATGTACATACAATATACATGCAGTAGAGACAGGAAATTGGACGGTTGAGAAGTTTAGAGCATATTCTTGGTATCATGAATAGCCTTGTTGATTAGTTGTCATGCTAAGCGACTCAAAGCTAACACTGGTTAGATGGAGTCAGTTTACATTTACTTAAGTCGATATTAGAATAAATTGTATTATACGTTGAAAGATTGAAATTATTTTTATTTAACCCATTGGCGTTGTCATAGCACGTACACGTTGCTATGACTTTATAAAACATAAAAGTTAACGTTCTGCACTTCTCCTAAATAAAGTATAAATGTGCCAAATGTCATAATCCTACGTCCTATCTACGTAGGTCGAAAATTTTTGCCTTTTTGTATAAATATTTATAACAGAAGTACTGTTAGCTTTATGCTGTATCACGCACACACCGGGGTAGGCAGAGGGAACATAGTGTTAAGATATTCCATTCTCCAATTTTCACCGATTTTTTTCAAGCCATTGCGCATTAAGTTGGAATTCAACGCCAAGCTTTTTTTGCGTTGGTATCCAGAGCAAAGAAATGAAAATATTAATAAATAATAATTCATTCCCTTTAGTGGGGATGGAATCCACAACCGTCGCGTTATAGTCACCCTTGTACCCCTGCGCCTTGACTGTCTCAGAACGACATATATGTAAAATTTTGAGTCTACTTGAATGTTTGAACGTGCTCGACGCTTCATGATGGATTTAACTTTACAAATCCACCACCGAGTGCCGCACCGTGGCCTTAACTTTAATCGTTTTGAATGTTTATTTTTTTTATCTTTCTGGGCAAACTCTAGTATTGAATTCAGATCATCTGGGCTATTGTAATAACTATGTCTAAAATTAGACAAAAAGAGAAAAAATCTTAATGCTGACTGTCTATTATAAAATTCTCCTCGCCTACCCAAAGAGCAATAAAACTAAAGAACATACTGTTTAAGATGCATATATCTCTAGGGTGGATAAGAGTTGTTCCTCTTAAGACCCTCATGGCTCGTGATACGCTTTTAAGTAAAGTGGCATGAAAATAATGAAGCTAACAATTAAACAAATGAGGCCGTTGTTGTGCTGGGGCACACCCATGAAATTATAAACACAACCATTGTGGGTTCAATTCCCACTCGGGGGAAAAAAATATTTAATATTTTAATTGTCTCGCTCTGGTCACGTGGCAAAGCATGGAGTTTAGTTTCTTCACTTTTCAAGTTAATACTTTAAGAGTAGTTAATCGGAAAGCGGGGATCGGAAGTATCTTAAGACTAGGTTCCTGGGTTTTTCTAACCTTATACGTACTTGTAATGTACAAGTACGATGTAATTTAACAAAAAAATATTAAATCATTATTATCAAAGTTGTTATGATTGCATGTATATTATAAGAAATAATTCAAATGACATTTCAAGCATATAATATTGCTTTGTATAAGTGAAATAATAAACCTATTTTTAATAAATAGCATTTATTTAAATTATTTTCATTTATTCCTGTACGACTGTGACTGTGATGGTTGTGGGTTCGATACTCACTTGGGAGAATGAATAATTAGTAATAAATATTTCCATTTCTTCGCTCTGGTAATTAAGAGAAAGCGCGGCGTTAAGTTCCACCGCTCAACTCCCAATGCCTCAAAAATTCGGCAGAATGTGGAAAACTGTTTTATAACAGGCTTATAGCACTTCTCTCTGCCTACTCTGCTATACGAGTATGCGGGATACAGCGTGAAGCTGAATATCTCAACTGAATAAAATCATATATCATCACAAAATCATATAAATCATTACTTACTAGAGAACCAATTGACGCGTATAATAATATATGTTGACGTTGCCATAGCATCGTGTATGCCGATTTGTTTCTAGCAATTTTGAAGTCACAGTCCCCTCTACAACTCACAACACGTTTCGCACCACTACACCTAAGGCGTTACACAGAGCTGACTCTACCGATAATAAAACGTCCACACGAAAGAGATTGCGGTTGAACGGCAACGGACGCTAATAGTCAGCCGAGGCGTAATGGTGTGCCTATCACCAATGGAACACAGCCAAGTTATTTAATTTGTGCGAATATTGTGTTCGACGCCTAAAGACTGACTTGGCTCGCAAATGTCAAACGATTTAGCTAACCGCCCTGACCAATTTTGGTGGGAATCGTCTTAGTTTACCGTTATGTTCCTTTGTGGATAATAATCCCCAATCCGTTCAGTTTCTTATGTTTCTAAAAAAAATTGCTGTAGTTTTTTTTTATATTTTTTGTTTTAAAATGTCTAAATTATTTTAGTGTGAGAGTATCAGTTTTTGCAGCAACTATTATCATATTATTTCATATTATATATTTTTATATATTAGTCCACGTAACTTGATCACAAAAATAAATCTAATAATATAAACGAAAATCAACCGAGAAATGTAAAAAAGAGAAAATTCAAAATAGGATAGAATATTATTTGTAATTCTTAATAAAAAAAAATATTGTAAGATACAAATCCTTAAACAGTCAATAAATAAAGAACTCCCATTTTATACTTCACGACTTTTAAGAAGAGTTTGTTTTAAACGAACTCTTCAGTTTATGTTCATAGAAAGAAATACCTTAGCTTAGCTCAGCTAGAATACTAGCTCCTGGGACTTCGCTAGCGGCATAAATAATATTTATAGTACAGGAGCCGAACACCTCATTTGGGACCAACCTACTCAACTGCAGTTCAAGTTATGAAGCTCTAGATTTATAGTCCGAGGAGCGTTATTACAACTATATGCTATACAACTTTACCAATGTATCAGTTTGCAACTGTGCAAATTCACTACTCTCTAAAGCTTGTATTAATCGACGATGCAATAAGTTTCATATTATATAAGAGATTCTAAATGGATAGCATGTCATAAAATTATGATGTATAAATTATTTTATTTGTTTAAAAAATAATTTATTTATATGTTTACACGTGCCTTATAGCGAGGTAAATTTAAATTAACTCTATTAAAACAATATTAAGAAAATCAGTATATAAAATTTTCATGTAACGGATTTGAACCTGCGCTCTTTGGAAGCCTCATCACGCTACATCGTAATTCTTACAAGCTGGTTACATGGTTGCAACTTATTTATGGTGTTTCAAATACCCCTACGTGAATTTTTGATTAGAGATAAAAACTACAAAAAACATATTAAGATAATGTGTATTTCATGTTCAGTTAGGTCCTATTTTAATTACCCCAAATCAACTCCATTAAGAATTAGAAAAGCAATATAAATAGTTTTAAATAGTTCTCGTACAATGATACTTTTTTCTATTGAGTGGTGTGCCGAACGACCGTCTTGATCGTTAAGTTTTACGGTCGGCGCGGATTGTGACCACTAAAGCTCTTCCTAATGATATTAGGTCAGTCTTTCATTGCAATACGCTCTATCCTGCCCGTAACAATAGAGTTGCTGAATGCTAGTGCCACTGCGCTGCACTGCACTGCACTGCACTGTGTTAGTACTATTATAGAAATGTATGGGACGATTTTGTGTGAGACGTATATATGAATGTATTGTACGTGTGTAAATAAAGTCTTGTAACGTACGGCATACATAGTATTATATATATATATATATATATATATATATATAAAAATATAATATTATTATACAAATAAAATATCAAGACACGTTATACTTCGCGAATTCGGCAGAAAATGGGGGGACGGAAGTGGCTTAAAGAATCGTAAATACACGAATAAAATATCGTTATGTATAAATAAGACTGAGTAAGAGCGAAACTGGTCAGAGAATGTTGAGAGCTGACTGAATGTTGAGATTTGGGTGGAAACCAGAGACATCTATCAGAGACTATGTTTTTTTCACGTATGCTGGTAATACTTGAATAAACATACTAGGTAATTAGACAAACGACAGAATGTCTCAATATTAGGTTCTTTCTGCATACCCTGCTGTCTTCCCTGTGAAAGATTATAAAATAAATAAAATTCTGCGTAAAAATATATTTAAGATTAATCCTTAGATTATTTTTCAAGCAATATAACACTGTAATCAGCATATGCATAATTTTGTGTTATATAAATAAATACAAAATTTTACTTCTAAAACTACACTGATATTAACCTCTTTATTTATAAGTTAATACTTCATTAAAGTAAGAAAAAATGTTATTCGTATGTACATTAAAATATATTAAATTATACATTAAATTGCTTATTTATAAAAATAATAAAGGAAAAGTACCATCGATATAGAATAATAATGAAAGTATTAATAATGAAAGTAGTAATATAAATATTTAAAAAATTTAAAATATGTTGTACGTGTTAATTTAAAAAATAACAGCATTCTCCGCTGTTTTTCTAAATAAACTACATATATGAGTATCTATGCCAAATTTCATACTTCTCCATCTTGACATCTTGAGGAGTGAGTTAATTTTTGCTTGACATATGAATATATAGATAAAAACAAACTTTTCATTACTCACTGGATCCAATCATAAAATTTGCGTGGTATATACAAACTGAAATCTTGTTGAAAAAAAAAATATATATACAGTATAATTTTTTGTCAATGTTTATTTATGAACGAATGTATTTTTATGATCTTAAAATAATATTTTCGGCTCCTTTCCGATACTGCAATGCAGCAGGATAAAATGAATGCCAACGTTTTGTAGAAAACTATTTTGTAGATGGTTGTTAAATAACAATTTGATTTTCATTTTATAATAAAATCCATAATATCAGCTAATATTTAATACTAATGTTCCGTTCGCATATTCGCTTGCATGGATTATATTATATTATGATGGACTTTTGATCCATCAACATTACAAAATTTTGTATTTTTGATCCTATTGAATGCATATCTAACCAGTGACAGTAACATCTAAACATCTACACAGTAATATAAAGTTTTTAATATAAGGAATAATCATTTTTAATATAAAAAAATATGGATTACATCTAATATTTTTGAAATTGTTAAAAAATTATTTAAGACAATTTTACTATTCCCCCGTCTGTTTGTAGATAAACTTAATTTCTAAATTAAATGTAAATATAAGCATCCATTAATTACATTTATTATATTTAACAATATTTTTCTTTATTCTAAAGCAATTTTTATTACTGTTTACAATTTATTATAGCTTATATACACGCAAATATTTATTCAATAAACAATTAATATATTTTCGTTCGCATAATCCATGGCAATGCATATATCTTGGGTCGGGATAACATCAAAGCAAAGGATTTGTAACTTGTGTAAGAGAATAATGATCTCTGGTTCCCGTGATAGTGTTAAAGAGTCTCTCATGACACTATCACGTGATGATATCTTTGACATCTGGAGATTGTATACAATTTTAGGAACCTGGAGTGGTGACTAGCAAAATTCAAGAAATATTCAATATATCACACATTCAAACATTTATTATAATCCTACAACTTTCAACATTTACAATTTAAAAATACAATCAATCTTGGTGTTTTTAGAGGGCACTTAAAATTAAATATTTAAATTCAATTCATATTCTGTGAACAGTAAACGTCATTAATATTCATTATTGTTTATAAGTTTAAAATTATTACAACTTGTACCAGTATCCATCGAGTCTAGTCCTTCAACGAAAGTCATCTGAGCCCCAAAAACATAAAGTAAATAAAGTCGATAACAAACTAACTACTAATCAATTATAAAGTGTTCGGTTGCCAATAATAATTTTTGTGTAAGCGTGGAAGAATTGAATTCAATATACTATTTTAAATACTAGTAGTATTTTTAATTCAATTCTATACATGTATACGATATTAGCGTTATTCTTAGAAGAATTTTTAATGATTTCGAAAATGCTATCAACATTACTATATAAGATCATTTCAGTAGTGTGTGTAGATATATGTTTAATTTTTTTTTTCTTAGAGAGCTTTGCAATATATAAGCAAATATTTTTTTTTACTTCACCATATGTTGAAAAGGAATATACAAATTCCAATTATTGTTGTAGCGCCGATCGAATCCACAACCAGTCGCGTTTATAGACACATTCTTATGCCTATGCGTCCTCTTTATGTTTCTGTTTTCAACTTCACGCTGTATCCCGCATACACCAGGGTAGGCAGAGGGAATCTAGGGTGAAGACACTCCGTTCTTCTGAATTTGCACAGAGTTTTTCGACACGTTGTGTGTTTAGTGGCCGAACTCAACGCTGGGCTTTTGCATTTATGCTAGAGCAAAGAAATGAAAATGTGAAATAATATATAATAATTCATTATCTCGAATGGGGATCGAGCCCACAACCGTCCCGTTACAGTAACACCCTTGTGCCACTGCGCCATGATGATGGCGTACTATATCAAATCTATCAAAATCCTCAAAAAAAATTTTAGACTCTTAGCACTTGTGATAACTACGTTTCATAGAAATCATCAACCCTAGGATCAACCTCTTTTCGCAAATAGCTAGTGAGCTAAGACGGATCTACTACTCGACGTCCTATAAAAACAACAACTATGAAAAATGTGACACTGCTGGCACTTGGAGTAAGGCATTACATACAAACTATCAGCTTCAAAAACACAGAACGCTACCAGCATTTCTTACTCGCTTGAACGAACGGCTTATCAGCTCGTAAAACAACCCCTCAGGGGTGGGATGTTGCAAATACCTCTATCCGTGAGCACCTACGCTTGTAAGTAACGTCCATACAAAATCTATACAAACACTTAGCACTTATAGTAACGCAGTTTCTTACAAACAATCAACCCCAAAACAACCCTTTACGGGTGGAATATTGCAAATTTCCATCTCAGTGAGCACCTACGTCCTATATGTAATGAAAATGCCCGCGCAAAATATGATTGAACTTGCTCTTGTAGTTTCTGAGATTTCATGTTGAGTGACCTTTATATATATTTATATATATATATATATATATATAATAAAGCATTATCCAACTGTAATACACTTACAAGACCCATCTAAAAATGTACGGACAACAAAAAAGAACTGCCGAAAAAAGTACTAGTAAATGTGTGAATTGTCTTTTAAAACACGGTGTCAGTACACGCTGGCATAATCAGAAGTGAGTGCTGTATAAGTCAGACGAGGCCTTTCCCCTTATTTATTTTTAGGAAAGCGTATCATGTTTGCTCACAATGTATATAACAACAGCACGTAAATATCAATGGGGAGGTTATTTTCAATAAATTCACATTTCGATGTTGTTTCCCGCTCGAGAGATACTTGATGCTCTGTAAGGGATGAAATTTCATTAATTTTAAGTCATTTGTTTGGATTCAGTACCTTGTACTCTTAGTATGTTTGGAAAAGTATCTTGTTATATTTTGTTGAATATATTACGTTACTAATGTATTTCAGGGCTCGATAGCTTTTTATTATGTTTATTTAATAACAAAGATATATACAATACTGGGTTTGATCATTCTTTACTATGTACGCTTATAAAATGATTCGATATCCGCATTGGTGTGGTAAAATAATTATATAAATATAAAATAATGTCTTCCAAGGTAAAATGTAGTACGTAAAACATATTTTAACCAGGCTAGTCGTAGCGCAGGGGCACAAGGTTTGATTGTAAATGCGACAGGTTGTGGGTTCGATTCCCACTCGAGGAAATGAAATATAAATGTTTAATATTTTCATTTCTTCGCTCAGGTGTCGAGGCAAAGCGTTCAAGAATTCGGTGGAAAATGGGGAACGGAGTGTCTTAACTAGTGTACCTAGTGGTACCCTATGTCTGCCGTGAAGTGTGCGGAAAACTGCGTGAAGCAGAAAAAAGACATATTTTAACATAAATAAAAAACTACAAAGAGTAGAAAATTCAATTCTAGAAATGTATAAAAATCTACCCACTTATAAAATGAGTACAAAAAAAAGTATTTTATAAAAGGCATGCAAGAGGCATTCAAATGGTCTGTACCGCGCACTGTTTGCTATATCTTGAATAAATTGAATACCGATATCATCTCGGTGCTCACTCGCATTGCATTCAGCCCACAAGAAATGCTGGAAGCAACGATAATGTTTTAGTTTAACAAAAAAAAATCTTTATTCATATGTTATATGATATTTTGTTATATTTTAAAAAGAGCTTTTTAACGTAGACATATTAATGAATGTATGTTGTATATGATACCTGCACACGCCTACAGGAACCTCCTCCTAGCTTTAGTAACTACAAGTCTAACTTTTTTTTTATTTCAATTTTTGTTTATATCTCAATTCTATCATCATAGGATTTATTTATGTAACAAAAAAACGAAAAGATTTTCATATAATACTAACCGAGCTAGGCGACTTCCCCCATTTGAACTATACGAATATGTATTAATAATATTTATGAAATTATTTATTAATTATAAAAAAAACCTATGAAAAACGTATACAATCAAATATTTTTATGTGTCTGAATTTAAAATTTTATAGAACTCCACTGCCTCAATTCCACGTTTCTACTATCAGCGGCTGTACGTGCGTCTTACCTCAGTGTCTGGGAACATCTCCTTTTATATATATATATATGTAGATTAAGAGCTTTTGAACAGTTGCCACTTCTACTATATTTTATTCGACATCGCGTAGTTACGCCTAGCTGGTACGTTTGAATATACTGTATTTTATCTGAGACTTATCGTGTAATGAAATCAAATGGCTCTGGCGGGTAAGAGTCGCGGAAACTGACGTGATAAGGTGAAATAACTTACATAAACAACGAGTTGACTCAATGTAAGTGTATTGTTAATATGGAAAAAAAAGTATTATACGTCAGAGGGAAACTAGTATTAAGACACTCTGTTCTCCGCTTTCTGCCGAATCTTTTAGGTATGGTGGAACATAACGCCGCACTTTACCTTGTTACCAGAGGGATGAAAATATTAATAAATTATAATTTATCTCTCCACGCTTACAGTCGCATGCTTGTGCTACTGCGCCATGACCGGTTCTATATAATACAAAGTTTTTTTTTCTGCTTCATGCTGTATCCCGCACACAGGCAGGTAGGCAGGCAGGTAGGCAGAGGGAACCTCGGTATTAAGACTCTCCGTTCCCCACATTCTGCCCAATTATGGAGGCATTGCGTGTTGAGTGGACTCAACGCCGCGCTTTGCCTCGACACCAGAGTGAAGAAAAATAAAAATATAAACGTAAAGGAATATTTCACTTCCTCGGGTGGAATCGAACCCACAACCGTCACGTTTACGCGCGATACGATTGTGCCACTGCGCCACGACGGCCTCATAACACAAAGTGCACATTATAAATTATTGTTTTACATCATAAATTAAATAAATACATTTTTTTCTTAAGTAGGTATAAAGTGTTATTGTATCTACATTTAAAAGCAGGTAACTCATTTGTTACAACCGATTGCAATAATTCAATTTTGAAGGTTTGAAAAAGTGGAAAAGTTGAAACTTTGAACGCTTAAAGGAAGCTTTTCATTTTCCTAGATAAATCCCCCGGATAACCGGAAAGAGTTTTAGTTTTTCTTGCTTAGTCAACTAAAAAGTTTTGACTTCAGTTCATTGAAGTTAGTACAACGACGTCTAAAGAGTCACTTTAAATCTATGTTACAGTGTGTGGCCGAAAATTTTCTCATTGGCTTACTTCATTGGCTAGTTGTCAGGTTTGCGCAGGTGCTTGGGATTGGCTCTCCGAGTAAAATATAGCCAACGTGGTTTGAACGAACTCTAAATTAAGAAATATCTTATAATTTTGTTTACCTTTGTTTATATATTTTCTATTATTCAATGAAAAAATATTTCGCCTTTATTATAAATTTGGTTTATTTATTAATTAATAGGTGAAGTAAAGATTTTTTTCACAGGCGGTAAAGTATAAAATTTGGTACTGTTTTTGCTTATATACAGGACAAGTGGACAATATATTTTTAATTCTACTAAACATATTAAAAGTATTAGAAATATTTACGTCTATCGTGAAAAGATCTTTAAAAAAATATTAAAGAGATCAGGATTAGAGACACACCCGTGAGACTGTAAACGTGACAGATTGTGGGTTGGATTCCCACTCCATTGAAAGAAATTTTGAATATTTAAATTTTCGCTCTCGAAACCAGGTAAAGCGTGGCGTTTAGTTTCACCACTCAACACCGAAATGTCATGGTGGGATCGGAATGTCTTAACGCCAAGTTCCCAGGTTCCCCCTGCCTACCTTGCTATAGGCAGGGAGTACAAGAAGCTAAAAAGTATTAAGCAACATATATTTCAGATTCTATAGGAATTAAATTTAAGTTCAAATATTTAAGCGTCCCATTTCAATAGAGATAGTTAATTTATCGCTGCACGTTTTTTTGTAACAATAATGTAAATTTTCAGCATCAAAAATTAGTCAGCGGAAAATTGGAATGGCAACTGTCAATGTTATAGGAGCATTGTACAAAATAAAATGTCGTATGTGGCGTGCGTATATGGATTTTTATTAATGACTACAATTTCTATTCCAATTAACGTGGATGTCAAATATTATGTTTGTTTGCTGTTTCTGAAAAAAAAAACTAAATATTACTGAAGGCCTACATTTTTTTCAATATTTTTTTTTACATTTTTAAATTTTTAATCAAACGTATTAAGTCGACTTAATGTCGAATATTTTTTTTTAAATCATTTCAAAGTTTCTTTTATAAAATATATATATAAATTTTAAGCGGCAACTTAAAGCCATTTGTTAAAAGATAATATCAAAGCAAAAGCACTAAATTACATTTTAACTCAGATTCTATAATTTAATAAACATTAGTATATTCAGTTAACTATAACTTCCCACATGGGTCATGTCCAACAGTATTATGCAATTATTTACTGCGATAATTTAGGTACAATTCGGAAAGCAATAACTGATTGCGACACGTATCCCAACTGACGTCCATTTATATTTTACACGTGTAAAATTTTAACTAGCCTTTATATGTATGTATATGAAAGTGATTTTCGATTTATGATATATTTCGTATGATGTGCGAAGTATCTATCGGAGTAATTAATGTTATTGGTCTAAAACGTCAGTTAATTATTGTTAGTTTAAATGTCGTTCATAATTAATGTCAATAACAAACTTATATCAAAATAACTAATAAAAATAGTTATTTCAAAATTTCAAATTTAATTTGTTACTAGGGTGATCACAGAGTAACTTTTATAAATTTTATAAAATAATTTTAATAACTAAACTTTCTTATTTATTAGTTAGTAGCTGAAATGTTATACATGCTTTAAATATTATATTATATAAGTAAGCAATCGAATAAATAACATGTAAAAAAACATTTTAATACTACATTTAAATTTAATAACGGTGCTTAATTTAATTAATATACTCCTTATCAATCTCAGAAATATAGATCAACGAAGAGTACAATTTATAATAAATGATAAACGAGTTTATGCACTCATTATTTAATTAAATGGATTACAAATATAAATTTGTAAAATACATGTAAATTTTCACTTTTCGAATTTTTTAAAATTTATTTTGTAGTATTTTCACTTCGTACTACTTTTCAAAACTATAGGTCCCCGGGAATATCATATAGGTTTTAATTACGCGGCGAATTTCATATTAAATTCAATAACAACGATCCATTATTTGTTTGCTCCAGGAAACTTTTTGCCTGAATATATGGCATTATTTTCAAATTGATACCAAACTCGAGAGTATGAGGTACAAAACCCTAAAAACATTCACAAATCCTCTCAGAAAGTTGAACATTACAGTTGTGATGGGTCTTTGTAAACGTTTTCAAACAGTTTATAATCCAATAATAAGTTAAGGTCTTTCAAAAGAATCAGACCCCTTTCTCTTCGTTCGCCAAAATGTTATTATTTTCAGTGAAAATCCAATTACCGTCAATTCTAATACACCTCTGATTTCTTTTGTAATATCTTAGGTATTCAATTTGCGGCTTATTTTGTCTTAGGTCTTACCTTCACAGTAAAATAATTTTGCCTTTTGTTTTAGAAATATATATATATATATATATATATAAATTTGTTAATCTGTCACTAATTTTTATTACTTACCGCTTGTTTCAATATATATGGCTTAGCAGAGGGAGCATATTTTCGGCGAATTCTGGAGGCATTACACAACGCACTGTCTTGTCTCGATACTAAAGCGATGAAATAAAAAAATTAAATATGCCATTTCCTCGGATGGGAATCGCACCCACAGCCTGTCGCGTTTACAGTCACACCCTTGATCCCCTGCGCCACGAATGGCTTACTGAAACTTGTATAAAAAAATTCAAAAGAATATAATGGCAATTTTTCCCGTGATATACAAAAATATAATGAGACATAATATTCAAAATAATAAAACAAAATATCGAATTACATATAATAGTTTGTAATATAAATAATGGCACACCGTAAGATAATACGTTTAAAGGGTATTTATTATCTATATCCCGCCTTTGTATTTCCTATTAAGGGCCATCCACGTATGATAATAAAATGATCATTTCCCCATACTCGTCCCATTGGCATTCCATTTATTGTATGTATTAGGCAGACTTTGGGACAAAAATGTATACACATGTATAATATATAAGTTTTTAATCATTTGTTTTTAGCTCGAGGCCGTCGTGGCTTAGGGGTGCATAGGTGTGACTTTAACGTGACGGTTGTGGGTTCGATTTCCACTCGAAGGAATAAATTATTATTTCTTAATATTTTCATTTATTTGCTCAGGAACCAAGGCAAAAACCAACAATACGTCCAGTTTACGACGGAAAGTTGGGAACGGAATGTTATAACATTAGGTTCCCTCTGCCTACTCTGCTGTATGCGGGATATAGCGTGAAGCTGATTAAAAATATAGTGAAGTATAAAATATGAAGTCATAATGAAACGCTCGGGATTTTTTTACCGATCTGGAGCCTATCGCGATGGTTTGTCTAAGCAAAACGCAGCATCATGATTACCGGTAGAGAATATTAGGGTAAAGGAAACTAGTGTTAATACACTCCACATTTTATATATATATATATATATATATATATATATTATTATATTTACAGAATTTAAACTTTGATAACTTTCATTCCCCACAATAATTGAATTTAAAGAGTTATGAGTTTCCTCGAATATAATTCGGACGGATAGCAAATTGGATTTATGTGTCGATTTCGGTCAAATAATGTAATATGAGACGAGGAGAAAATAGAACTTGTTTATTAACGAGAACTTGCTCAACAAACTATTGAAGTGCATTTAAATATTTACTAGTAGTATACTTAATTGAACTAAATGATACATTTAAAATTGAAATATTAGTAATTTTGAATTTAGTGTTTTTTATATTTTTTAAATTTTTTTTTTATACCACAATTTATATTTTAAAATGTAAAATTTAGGCCAAAACACTTAGATGGATTACAAGAAGATCAAGGTTTAAATACAGAATGTTTGAATTTTCTATAATATTGTTTCTAATGTTAAGTATTTTAAAATACTTTAAGAAAACAAAGAATAAACTTAATAAATAAATAAGAAATTATGTTAATATCCATTAATATTAGTTAAGGTTGAGTGGCGACACTCAATGCTAGACTAGCATCCCTTAAACCTTAAAAAAATAGTTTTTAGATCATAAATATGTTTTCAGTAGCACTCGCAAAAAGCTTTATTTCAAAACAAATTTACACGTAGCGCCACAAACTATAGCACTAAACCCTAACGTCATTCTATCATAATTACTAGCACTTAAAATTACTTTATGAAGTTCAAGTAATGTATGCACAATCTCTTACTGTACCAATTTTCGAGGTGAGAAACCGCAAGCCGACGTCAGCGCGATCAAAGAGCTTTTAATTCTGGTCTTTGCGAGGCGTAATTACAGCCATTTAATAAGTTTCGTATTTAATAAAACTTTATGATCACCCGGTGATTATGCCGATTGAGTCGTTAACCTTACGTTATACATATATATCTATATATATAATACATAACTATAAGAGAATTTACTTATCCGGCATATATCACTGTGGGGAGAGAAAGCTTAGTGTTAGAACACTGTTACCTTAATTCGAGGCAACGCGTATTGAGTGGCAGAACTCAACACTGCGCTTCTACTTTGGTACCAGATCGACAAAAGTTAAAATATTATTGCAATCGAATCCACAACCGTATTAGTCGCAACGCTTTGTCTGGAGATTATATAATAACTTAATAGACACTAACGGTCCCACTCAATATACTCAGATATAGTTAGAGGCCCAAAGTCTGAGGACCCACGAGGTGTGGATAATTATTTTGTTAGAAGATGTGAAGGAGATTATATATGCGCAGAGAAGAGTACCAATATATATTTTATACTAAAAATGATAAAGATAGTTATGTAGAACAATTGATTTTCAGGTTAGTAAGATGAAGAGGGTGAAGGTCGCAAATTTTCTAATAAATTTGGATTCTGGACTGACTTGAATCGCAGCTCCAGATTATAGTAGTGAACAGCTGAACAGAACGTCAACTAACTTAAAATGACTCCATTCGTAAATCCAAAACAAAATAATATTAAGCCTACCATCGAAAACGGGTAAAATTGTTTTAGCCATCACATACATAAAAAATATAACTTATAATTAATATTGTAACCGTACGCCATTAGTCGAGTGGTTCAACCTCAAGGGTCGCCAGTTCAAAGCGCCACATGTCGCAAATAGTCCGGTCGAAAGTTTAACCCGCACATTTGTCTCTTAACATCGAAACAGTTTTGGATAAAGGGATTAAGGAGGTTGTAATTCGATTTATTCAGTGAAAATCAGGACCGGGATTGTAACGGATTTCGGTTAAAAACGCTCGATTGAAATTCATCGCAACGGGATTTCGGTGGGCGTTTTGTTTTTTCTCCGTTATGTGTATTTCGTACTAAAGGACGAAAGCGCACGTTGTTTTATATAAAATCCGTTTATTGAATGTACGATTTGTATGATTTTCTTTTATTTTTATTTTTTTTATGTATATAAATCATACTATTATTATAAATGTGCATGACAGTTTGTTTATTATACTTTCACGCTAAAAATATTCAACCGATGATCTTGGAATTTTGTACACTTATTCTATTTTAGAGGTATAAGATAGGACATGGGATACTTATTCTAAAAACAAATAGTTATCCTTTGGCGACAGTATAACAATAAGTTTAAGCGATCGATGCCACGCTTGGGACTCTACTTATCTATGAATAGATCAGTTGTAGCGCAAAAACATAAGTGTGTGACTGTGTAACTCGACAGATTGTGGGTTCAATTGCCCACTCGAGGAAATTAGAAAAATGAAAATATTTAAGAGTTTCTAGTGTCGATAAAAATTAAGTTTCGCCACTCAACACGCAATGCCTGCTGATTTCGGCGGAAAGTGGGGAGTGGAGTGTCTTAACACTAGGCTGCCTCTCCTTACCCTGCTACAGTATGAAAACGCAGCAGGAGAGTAAACAAACGCAGCAAAAACCAAATCATAAGTATTTCAATTAACAAATTGCACTCTTAAGAAGGATATTGCTTAATACATTAAACATTTTCCTTTTTACGGATAATTACAATGAAAACGTTAAGTAAAATTGAAATAATTGTAACTTTCACAACAACGTTCAACTGATTGTAACATCGCGATTAATACTAAAATGAAAAAGCTCCAAAGAAAGCTTTTTTTCGGGATCTTTATTTATGTTCATTTCCTTACAGTTTATTGAGCTTCGTTTGTCATCCATTCATACAATTATTTATCCTCAAGCATATCATTTTTGTCACGATCAAGCTTATACATAAATAGTTATAAATCAAATCACCTACACGCTGTATCAAGAACAAGCTCTATAATGGTAAGGCAGACGGCACCTATTGTTAAGAAATTCCGGTCCCCACTTTTCTCGAAGCATTGTACGTAGACTGGCTGGCTATTCACCTTGCCAGAGCAAGAAATGAGAAAATTAATAAATACGTCGCCACGACAGCCTCAATAAATAGTTACAGTAAAAAGTATGGAGAGAACCTGACGTCGAAAAGTACCTATCGTATAACATACGAGAATACCTAATAGCAACTCAAGGCTTTCCCGCAGAGAAAAACAGATTTTATTTTTTGCCTTTTCCGAGCGCGCTTTGTCCTTTTTTCGTATCGCTTATATTATATGGGGCGTTTAATTCGATGAAATTCGCATGGATTCGAATCGGTTTAGGAGTACTGAAATACATACACATATATACGTAGAACGCCGTTGGGTATTTATTTATTTTCAGAACACAGGGATTTATTTTGTATTCATCCGGCTTTTTTCAGATCTATTTTATATAAAAATCTGAAATATAATATCAATAATAAAGCGAAATTCCGGATATTGAAAATGAGAACGAACGGAACAAAAAGACAAATGCAATTTGATATATATGTAGGTAGGTAGGTACTCGCAGGATATAAATGTCACATTGTATAATCTTCGTGGAGGAGACGGCCGCAGGATAATATTCTTGTAGTTTTTGTCAACTCGGGTGTAATTTTGTGATGTCGATAACTGGGGTTCGCCAGCGCAGGGGGGATTGAAAAGAGCCAACGTATAAATTTTATCGTAGCCGAAGACTCTTTTCTGTTTCCATGCCTGTAGAAAATCTAGGAATCCAATGGTATTTTCACTTTTAGTTCGTCTTTTAAGCATTCAATAGATATTAAAATGTCGAAAAAACGTTGTAAACGTAGTGGTGGAGCTTAACGCCACGCTTTGTTCTACACGGGAGCGAAGAAAACGGAAATAATAAATATTTAATATCCTCGACTGGGAATAGAATCCACAACCTGACTAGTTTTCGTTCACATTTTGTGCCCTTGCGCCACGACACATCCTAGATATTTGAGATGTTATTGTATCGATTGATAAACATCTACAATGTATTAAATAAAAACTTTAAAGTTTAAATTAGCTAAATTTAATGTACTTCTTTAGAGAAGTTTTGTCTTGTATTATAATAATAAACTGACTAAAGTTTTGTTGTGTATTATAATTATACTGACGAGTTGTGTAGATCTTAGGACATTGATATTATGTTATAGCATATATTTAGCATTATAGTTTTAGCATTATAGCTTAGCATTTATAATTTTAATTACTAGAAAATTGTATCACACCACATACATATTGATAAATAAATATAGTTTATTTATTTTTATTTGATGAAAAATTTCCACAATTTTCAAAGAGCTTCGTTGCAAAATGAGATTTTAACTTAAAAATGTATTTATAAAGACCTATCTATATAAGTAATCAAATAACATTAAATGACGCTTCGTTAATAGGAGGAAATAGAAATGGGGACTAAGTGTACTCACGATCTCTAAATAGTATCATTCGTTGAAAAGCATTTTAAAGATGAAAACATCGATCCCTCCAAAACTATTCGAACCATTTCGAAGAATGTGGGAACTTTAAAAAGAGGAGCAAGTTCCTTTTCTATCTTTCATCTAATTCAGAGTTTGCCAACTGCTTGTAAGTTTGGGAACTGTAAACCTATGCTTTGGGATTACCTTTGAAATAAAGTTCTACCGATTTAGTTCTGTGTTTGGATTGATGGGATATTCTCAACTATGTGATGAATTATTTTCATACTTTATGAATTGGATTAATAATGGATTATCGATGTTTTTTTTTATCATTTTACATAAAATCTTATTATTATACAAAAACCTATATAACATTTTAATAGTTATGTTGGCAAAATTAAACATTTAGATGTTGTAACTATCCGTACCATAACTAAAATGTGTAGGTAAATAATGTAATTATTTAAAAGTAATAATAATTTATAAAACAATATTATAAATATAATATATACATATAATAAAAGAGTAAAAATGTCGCATCTATACATGGACATATTTACATAATAATAATTGAGGGAGTCTTAGGAACAGTAATAGAGCTAATATCTATAAAAAAATTGTCTGCTTGTACGCGCAAATCTCTGGAACTCCGCAAATGATCTTATGTCATAAACACAAAACTTCAAAACTTAGTTTCGAATAGCGCGTAATTGCCCAAGATCCCAGAGCCGCCAGACCTACGTCATTTTAGCAAAGTGGGGAACGCAGTGTCTTAATACTAGGTTTCCTCTGCAGGGTAGCCTGCTGTATGTGGGATACAGCGTGAAACTGATTTGATTTAACTTGAATTCAAATGTTCATTTCTTCGGTTTGATAACTCAATACGTAATTCCTCGAAAATTACGCAGATAGTGGGGGATAACAGTGTTTTTACACTAGATTCACTCTGTATCTCTACTAAATACGGCATATTAGATATAGGGATAAGCTGACAAAAAACTTTGATGTCAACATAACTGTTTTTTTAAATGCATATAGTTATTTACGCGATATTAAAAGACAATTAATCAATTTTAGCATTTTTGTCTGTCTATCTCTCTGTTACCTGGACTAATCTCTGGACCAGCTGAACAGATTATTAGATAGGACTAACACTAAAATATAGAGGGAGTTGTGGAGCAATATAAAGGATATTTTGAAACTATAATATAAATTATATAAATAATAGATATTTATATAAATGTTGTTCGACAAAATTGCCACTTATTAAAAGCGTTTTTTTATACAAATAATTTGTGGATACATTTCAAGCAGGCGAAGCCGCACGTGTCCGTTAATATTTTGATGACATTATATATCAATTACCATTAAATTTGATTTTAGGCTTGCTCCGCTTACAACAGCTATACCAAACCATGCAGCCCGGCAGGACAGCTTTCAAAATAACCATCGTGAAACGTATTTACAATGCGACCGACGCGATAGATTTCCTGCTGGCGTTGGAACAATTCGACCGTTGGAGTAACAAGAGGATAGTGTTGGATTGCAACGCGAAAAATGCAAAAAGTATTCTAGTCGAGCACGTTAGCAAAGTGCAGCTGGGAAGGAGGACGTACCACTACATGCTGAGTGGATTGGTGAGTTTTGAAATCTACCTGTTATTGATATTTATGTAGATGTGTGTGCTTTTATATGTTCACGTTATATACCGCACAGTTCTGGATACATAGGCGAAGACGCCACTTTCCTCATTTTTAATCGAATTCTCTAGGCATTCCGTGTTTAGTGGCGAAACTTGATGCTGGGCTTTGCCTTGTTTGTTACCGGAGCGAAGAAATGAAAATGTTAAATATTTCATTCCCTCGTGGGAATCGAAACTACAACCGTCACCTCTACAGTCGTACGCTTGTGCGCCTGCGCCACATTTTTTTCTGTGAAATAAAGAATTGAAGTTTATTATTTTGGAAAACTTTTTTTTTCAGTTTGATGCTATATCCCGCACACAGCTGGCTAGGTAGAGGGAACCTCGGTGTGAAGACACTCCGTTCTCCACTTTTTGTCGAATTCTGGAGGCATTGAGTGTTCAGTGGCAGAGCTCAACGCCACGCTTGAAATGAAATGTAAATAATGAAATGAAAATATAAATATAAATTTAAATAAATAATTCATTTCCTCGAGTGGGGATAGAACCCACAACTAGTCGCGTTTGTAATCACGCTGTGTGTCTACGCCGCGACTAAAAGTATTAGATAAAGTATTAGGTATCCCGTTGAAAGAACAATAAAACAGTTAAATTAGCAGACGCAGGAGTTCCACTGCGTTCTTATATTTGTTTCTAGTTTATTGCAGACTTTTAGAGAACAATGCTTTAATTATATTGTAAATTAATACTTAATTAAAATTTTAACTAATATATTTACATAATAATAATTAATAAATACAAATGGATATATAAAAATTATAATCGAATATTATGAGTGTTTTATATTAAATTATATCCTACTACGGCACCGGGAACCCAACCAGCAAAGTACTCCAGTTTCATCATAACTAGCACTGAGAGCATTTTCATTTGCAGGTTATGGACGACCATTGGGAAAACGAGGTAACCGAGTACGGAGCGGTCAACATCACTGGCTTCCGCATAGTGGACACAACGCGTAGGATTGTACGTGATTTCATGGAAGGCCTGAGGAGAATGGATTCGAGATTTAAAGGAACTATTTCGGTAAGTTTCACAAAGTACTAGAGTAACTAGACTAATTTTAATATTATTAGCTAAAATATTATATTTTATATATATTATTTTAATAAAAAAGTATCCTATATCCTTTCTTTCTCATATCTCTAAAAATATGTAATGAAAATAAGTTGAACAGTTTAAGCGTGAAAGGGTAACAAATAAACATACATTCACATTTTTAATATTAATATAAAATGAAATTATAATATCATATTATTTAAAAAATATACTAACAGCTTAATAATATACACTTAAGACAAAAAATTTCACATATTGTAATTTTTTAATTAAAACGTTAAAATAAAAATTTAAATTACATAATAACAATGTTCAAAAATAACCAATCTTTGTTTGTATTTAAGCTCCAACTACTAAACTAAACGACTTAAAGACCCTGCAAAGAATGAACTCGATAGTTCAAAGCACTGTTTCAGTGACTTTTCGAACATTTTTCCTGGCATTTTGCAGATTTATGATCATTGAGAAAACGGACTAGTGGAGTAGGGAGGGGTCAATGTTACCGGCTTTCATATAATATATATATGTACAAATATAGATTTATATATAATACTAGCAGACTCAGGCGGCTTCATCCGCTTGAATCATATAAATATTGATTAAATATATAATATTTATGGCGATAAATTCTAATAAGCCGTGAAAAACGTGTTCAATGAAATATTTTTAATACAATGAATTTCAAATTTAATTTAAAAAAAATTACGTTCTATTATTTTCAAATTTGTAAATTCAAGCTAAAAGAAAATAAATTTCATTTTTGCAGAAATTCAGAGCTATAGAGAACAATACAGTAAGTGCCAGTCACTTAAGCCGTAGTTGCTGTAAATAAGAATTCTTTGCAATTATTTGCCTTATTGGAAAAATCTTTGACACTTATATGATGGTGAGAATTTAAAGAGACACATTTATTAATACTTCAATGTATTTTACTCTTTTTAAATTTTACCAACTGATTAATTGAATTTTTAAAAATGTATTTTTTTTTAAATCAATTTAACTAAAAATTTTATAAGGTATACGTTCGATATATAACCGTTATATATATTAGAAATATTATAATTTAAACTTGAAGTAAAACAAGTACCTTATTTTCGCGTATTATCCCTACACATATACAGATTCCTGTATACATTAGATACTGTGATCGAGAGATTATTAAGTTTACCTTCAGTATACTCACGTCGCACGGGGCTTGCAGTAAGCTAAGGATTCTGTGTAAAACCGGATGTGGCATACTACATAAAACCTTTATAGCTGAAAATATATATAAATCTATAAAATTACATTGATATCTTTTTTATTTTAAGATATTAGAACAATGTAGTTCACTTTGGAAATATGTTCAGTAGTGATAGAAGACACTAGATGCACGTGGAAAGGCGTATTGCCGGTTACAGAGTTAATGGTGACTTAGCTACATTGACGAGACGGCGAAATGTCAACACCGCTGCGCGTTTGGCCATACACAATGCTGTGTTGGTACCGATGTTTTCATACGGCAGCGAAACGTGGCTATTGTAGAAGAAAAATGAAAGATAGATGAATGCTGTGGAGATGTGATCTCTTCGGAGGATATACAGAGTCAGCTTACCTGATTGAATCCGCAATGAAGATATATGTAGAATGGCAGGCACTAGCGAGAATGTCACAGTGAGAATGAAGAAGAACGTGCTCAGCTGATTTGGGCACGTCGGACGAATGAGTGATGAAAGAATGGCAAAAAAGATTTATGATGGAAAAGTGAGTGGTAGGAGAGGCAGGGGAGTCCTCGGTTGACCTTCGAAAACACAGTATCAAAGATACTGGATGGATGGTCACGTAATAAGCATGAGGACCCCCCCCCCCCCCCCCGAGGGCATATATGAAGAGGTTGACGACAATAGACGAGGCGAAAGAGGTATGTAGAGACCGCAGTGTTTGGTGCTCCGCTAGGTATAAAGTGTGAAAATAAGTTTTATAATTTTTATTTTATCATAATTTTCTTGTACGGAACGTATTTCATATGAATTAATGAAATAAATTTAAGAATGTTTCATTCTACTTATTTACGTCTAAATATGTGTATAAATCATACATTGGAAAATGTTAAGATTTAATTTTATATTATTTTAATAAATATTAATTTTCGTTGATATGTACCTGTTGCATTTACTAGACATAAAACATGTAAATAACCAACTTTTCTTTATACATTCGATTATCCAGATTTTCAATTATCCGAATGACTAACGACAACAATTAGTCCGTTTAATCGAGTTTCTACTGTATTTACATAAATGTAATAAATACATGCTCGTATTCAATGCCTTATCACTGAGCGCGGTGGTTGAGAGTTAAAAATTTCATACATAAAAAATATTTCTTAACTTTACAGATATTCTATTATCTGAATAAGCCTGGTGTTATTGACACCCTGTTTCTTCAGTAACGCCACATTCTTTGATATTGTGAGACGTGGCTTTTATCTTTTATGAACATACATTAAAAGAAGTACATGGCAATCTCTACAGTAGATGGATAATGCTTAATTTATATAAATATTATTTTAGCTTCACGGTGTATACCGCAAATAGCAATGAAGGCAGAGGGAACCTAGTGATAATACACTCCGTTCCTTCATCATCCTCCGTTCATTTTCCCCCTAATTCTGTATGTGCTGTTGCGTGCAGAGCAGCGGATCTAAACGCCATGCTATGTCTCTATACCAAAGCGAAGAAAATGAAATTTTGAAATAACTAAGTACAATAATAATTACTCTGTTCAATTATAAAACAAACATTCGTTTTAATATAGTATTCCAGCACTGTCTACGTTAGTTAATGGTAATTCAATATAAATGAATATTTCTTTGCCCCGATCGTAGCTCAGCAAAAATCTCCGCAAAGCCGTGCAATTAGCATTCAACGCGAACGAGTTCATTAGAGCCTTGCCATGCGTTTAATTCCATTTATTGTATGTATTAGTATATTTTTTGAGGGTTGGATTAAAAATGAAAATGAGTTTCTTGTATAATAAAGATATATAAATATATACTCTGACTGACTCTTAAAAGTTTTTAAACACAGTATAGAAAATAATTATAATTGTAAAATAACTGTTTAAATACCATTTCAAATCGATTTAAATGACTCTTTTAAGTCAAATTAATTTAATGCGGGAGAAACCAGTCAGTGAAAATACTTGAATGTTATTTGCTTATCGACCAACGTAATCTTTTACCGGTAAAAGGCATAAAATCTGAATAAAGCTACTTTTTCAAGTTATTAGCCTAGAACAAATTGAACCTTATTCCCAATTCCACAAGGAGGTGGAAATGCAAAATCTTTGCTCAACCGGGCTGAGCGATGCGGTAACTTGACACGACAACACACTTGATACATTAATTGCATGCCTTTGATAATAAACACATACGTTGAATAATGTATGCTACGATAGAGAGGCCCATCAAAGGTAATTGAAGCGACATTTTAACTCTTTAATATGAAATGGGGAATTGTAATGAAATTTTGCTACCAAGATTGGTTCGTAAAATATGTTAATTATAATAGATATAATTAAAAAAAAACTAACAACATTTTTTTTCCATATTTTATATTTGAGAAATGAAAAATATTTAAAACAAAATAATTTCATGGAAAAAAATTCTATCTATTTACGTTAGCAACGTTTCAGCTTAAATCATATTTATATACTGCGCTCAGTTTTCCTCAACTTCAATATTGCCTTAGCAGCAGATTCTTCATTTTCCTAAATTATTTAATTAAAATAACGAAGTAGC
This sequence comes from Heliconius aoede, assembly GCA_037355905.1. NCBI lineage: Eukaryota > Metazoa > Arthropoda > Insecta > Lepidoptera > Nymphalidae > Heliconius > Heliconius aoede. The sequence continues at coordinate 133,605 of JBAIZZ010000375.1, read as the reverse complement.
TTAGTTTCTTACAATTATTACTATTAATTATATTATATTTCAAGCGTGACAACGCTGTTTGTGTAACATTCGTCAAAAACTCTTTACTGCTATTTTGAAGTATTTTACAGTAATCTTAATACAATGAGTATAAAATAAACATTTTCACTACACACAACAATCTTGAACATTTATGTAAGAACTGGGGAAAAAGAACGCGATAATATAAAAAAGAAAATTTCGATCACGACTCGCACCTTATACCTATTTCAAGTACCTAACAATACATAGCACTCAGTACACAAAAATTGATGAACATAAAAAAAAAAAACACGGTAAACGGAAACGCCTATCCATATAAAAAATACGCCTCGCCCGAGTATATTTATAAATCTCCTTTATTGCACAGCATCTACAAAATTTTACGACAAACCCTGGGTACAACATAAACCGTGCCCCGAGCTGGTGAATATGGCTGAAGAAAATTTCTACGTGGGAATATAACACACTTATGTAGATTTCACTAACTTGCCTACGCTCTAATGAAACCGTAAGTGGGTACCGGAATAAATGATTATTTCACGTCATGACATTGGGGACTAGGCTCGCTACGAGTGAGTATAGAGATTTGATTCACTGCTTAATATTTTCGATGAATAATGACATTTATTATGTCGATATTAAAAAAAAAATCGCTTTTCGTTTTCCTAGGGTGGTTTGATGTTCTTTTATCGAGGCAAGCAGTTTATATAATTTCAAAAACATAGAAAAAAACTGTTTTTAATCCAATTGGATAGAAGGTAATAAAGACTGAAAAGCTCTTAGCTGGAACGTCTCTAATAATGCATGATGAAGTGCAAGCACTAATGGAAACGATGGGTGTATGGCAACAACCGGCTTTAAGCTCTCTTTTCACCTAACGGCGTATAAGGCCTACAATGTTTCAGTTACCTGAGGTCAAACTTTGATTTATTTCTAAAAAATGTACTTATGAAATGAGTTTGACATATAAGCATTGTTTATATCAGCCTCACGCTGTTTCCTGCACATAGCAAGGTAGATACTCCGTTCCCATTAAGATATTTCCGTTCTATTCTCTCCGCCGAATTTTGAACGCATTGCATGTTGAGTGGCGGAATTTAACGCCGCACTTTGACTCAGATGCAAGAATTAATGCTTAGTATCATACGTTGTAGAATATAATAAAACCCTTCTATGTGACACAAAATAAAACAAAACTAAAAAAAAAAAATAAAAGCAGCGTAATCGCAAAAATATAAATAATATCTAAAATTATATATTTCTAATAAGAGAAAGAAACAATCTTATAAAAGCATATCCATTTTTGGAAAATTTAAAATATATAACTATGTTTTAATTGAGCATTCCTATATAATATGTTCCTAGCTATTCTGTCCATATAACGTTACGTAATTGGCCACTTAATGATAGTAACATATATATGAATGGAATATCAAACTTATATTATAAATGTAAATGTAAGTTTGTTTGTTACTTTTTCACGCCAAAGTTACGTAACCGATTATCATGAAACTAAGGACATAGGATATTTTTTATAAAAATATATATATATATTTAAAAAATATATCCTCCTTCGGCTATGATACAAAAATAAGCTTAAGCGAGCAAGTTTAAGCATCTCGAATCTTTCGTTGACTCAAGCAAACTATTGTAATATTTATATCGTACAAGTATATAACGCTAGGTGTAAATAAGTAATAGATCTTAAACTATTTGGAAGAAAGAAGAAGTATAACAACAAAACTGGTTACAGGGCTGGATGGCGGTAATGTACCAAGTGCAGGTGCTAATGGACGCCTAGGGTCACCTCGGGAGAAAAGCTCGTTGTTTTAGAAAATACTGAGCTTACTCCTTTTATCTTATACTAGCAATTACGTTAAAATCTATCCATTACTGAGGCCAGTCGTGGCGCAGGGGCATAAAGTGTGACTGTAAAACCAATTGATTGTTGGTTCGATCCCTATTCGAGGAGATGAAATATTTATTTAAATTTATATTATCATTTCTACGCTCTGGTGTCGAGGCAAAGCGTGGTGTTGAGTTATACCACTCAACAAGCAACGCCTCCAGAATACCAAAAAGTGGCGTAACAGAGTGTCTTAATTCTAGGTTCCCACTGCTGTGTTAATGATATATCGAAAATATATTGTTATTATGTCTGATAAATTATGTTATTTTTTTATTTTATTTCATAAGTAGTAAATACAAACAAAAATAAATTTGTGTATATTTTATATATTGAGAAGAGAAAGTATATATTATATATTTTGTGTATTATAAATTTAAATTATATTCACAGGCGCAAACAGCATTAATGTATGATGGAGTACAAGTTCTAATGGACGCCTTGGGTCGACTGTGGAAGAAGAAAGCTGATACATTCAGAACTGCACTTCGAAGAGCTGCTGCCCTTGCCAATTCTACAAAGGTCATTGATTGCAATCCTGGCAAAAGTTGGGTAGTGCCCTTCGAATATGGCGATAAAATATCAAGATTGATTAAAAAGGTAATTTATTTTTTTATTAAATTTGTATTAATCATAACGTTCTCGAATTTACTTATAGGTTTAACAAAAAAAAAATTGAATATACATCTATTACACGTTTAGGTACTCATATTGTTTTCCTTAGACCGTACTTTAGCCTGAAACCAACACTCTATGTGAAATTGTATGGCTTGTCAGTCGTGCAAACTAATAAGTGACAATGAAAACCTAGCGTTGTTTTTGGTGATTATATAACTATTTTTCGTACAAGATTACGTATAATATACGATGTATAGTCTACTATGTACTGGTAGATAAAAAAAACGATTATATTGGTACGATTCCCATTCGAAAAAATATTTATTTACGCGTGTGCAGTACAAAATATTTGAATCCTCTTTCTGAATATAAATAATTATTAAAAATTTCTTTCAAGTATTATAAAGTTATTACATATAGATTATGTTGCATGTGGGTGATTACTATAAATGTAAGGGCCGGTGCAGACATATTTACGACACTCTGTAGCCATTCCAGTAAGTCACAAAAGGGTCTTTGGTACTCGACAAAAAGTGATTTCCGATCGTATTTTCAAACTTCGTAACATTACGTAGGACATCTGTTCCACCTTTATTTTATGTGCGACTTATACTAAACCAAACGATTGGCGAAAAACATAAAGTTTTTTGTACAAAAAAATATGTTGACAAATCATTATTATTGCAGTAGTGTAGTCGCATAGACTGATATATCCTGTGTATCACTAAAACGACTAATAAAGAAAATTGGTACTTCAGATAGGAACGAATTGTCTTAAAACTGGGGTCCTTCTGCGTACTCTGATAGAAACAGTATACTTCTTGTAGCTAAAAAAACCTATAAACACAGTAAGTACGTACATCGAGTCCGCGTAGAATAATGCCAAGAATGCTAGTTGCATTCCACTGTTGTATCGTAATGCAATCTTGCAACTGAATAGACACAATAAGCCGATGCATAATATTTTTAAAGAAAATCTAAGCACGACGTTGCGTTGGTACAATAACTTTTATTGCAAATAAATAATTGTATGGTATATTTTCTTAGCTTTTCGCTGTATCCCGCGTATATTATAGCAGTAGGCGAGGGAAATTAGTGTCAAGACACTTCGTTTCTCACTTTCTTGCCCTGATAATAAGGCAAATCGATACTCCTGCAATTTGCCTTATTATCACATTATAATATTATGAACAATTATATATGTAGAACTCATACAATAAAATATGATGTTCATATAACCAAACGATATTATAAAGCAACTTTTCATTATTATTTACCCTGAATGGGAGTCTGACATGCGTTTAGGTTGTTCACAATTTTAGCTAATATTAGTTTCATATTAAATTAATTTAATACTATGCTTATGACATCCCAATCTTCACAAAATATCTATTTAGAACGTATACAATTAATATCACATGTAAAATATATTGTATTTTATCATAAAATGTTATAAAACTGAAGTCGTCCTGGCTCATTGGAATAGTATCTGACAAGAAATGAGTCGGTTCTAGGTTTATTCTGCACCTATGTAACATTTTTTTAAATTATCTTAATTTCTTCGCTTCTTCTTCTTAGTACCAATCTCTTGCTACCCTGATACAAAAAGTGTATCAGTATAGTTAATATATACATTTTTTTTATTTAACGTCACCTATGTTAGGAAAACTTAATAAGAAATCATTTCATTATGTTGTGAAATGAGCTATTATTTTATGAACGAATCAAAGCTGACCAAAATAACTATAAACTGTATTAATAATATATTATATATGTTGCGTGTCCTCGAGTTGGGAAACCATCCGCATTGTTTGTGTTAACGTCAGACCAAAAAACAAATTCAGTATTTACTGTTGTGAAATGTGAAAATTATTTTCATTTCAAATATAAAACAAAAAATATAATTTTTCTTCATCTTTTAATCCCCAAACGATATATTACAAAAAACGAAGCCATCTGGTGGCGAAACGGAGTTCGCCGAGTTTGTGCGTAGAAAGAAACGTTCAATTTGGACCGATGTTTATTCTTATAGTGTGGATTATTAATTAACTTTTAGTTGGTAAATATAAAAAATATATTTACTATGATGATGACATACTTCAATGCTTATATTTAAGAAGCCAAAATATTGCTTTTGCTATGTTTATTTAGGAAAAAGTGTATATAAAAAATGTCTCTTTGTGTTTAATCTGGGGAGACAAACAAGTTTTAAAAATATCACTACAAATATACAAATATGTATATTTGTAGTGATATTTATATGTATGTGGACCGTGGCATATCACAACGGTCGTCCTTAGACATATATCTATCTATCAGTATGACGTATACGTTATAGTATAATACGTGTAAGTAGTTTACTTAATAGTCGGTAAATTTGAAATATTTTGTTTTTAAATAATAAGCGGTACAAGGTTGTGACTGTAACGCGACGGTTGTGAGTTCGATCTCCACTCGAGTAAGGGAAATATTTATTTACGCTTATATTTCCATTTCTTCGGTCTGGTGTTGAGGCAAAGGGCAGCGTTGAAATTCCATATATCCTTTATTCAAATAAACTATTATATTAGTAGCACATTTAAATCGTTGAATTTTAATTTAAATATATAAAAAGAAAAACAGAACTTATACAAAAATTCGCATATCGATCATCAGGTCCTGTAGCTCAGAGGTTAGAGCATCTGTTTCATAACAGAAGGTCCTGGGTTCAAGTCCCAGCAGGGCCCTTTATTGACACATCTAAAACATTTTTTTTTGTATAATACATTCATTTTTTGTATTATTACATTTAAAGTTTATTATTATAAATAAATTATATTTTTTATTAAAAGTAACTACATCCACGGGCTGATAATTGCCCGTGCCTTTTTTATAATATTATTTTGTTTATTTATTTGCCATATCAACATTCGGAGTTAGCTTAAATTTTAAATTAGCTTAAATGTATTCTTACATGCTAGGGTGAGTCTACTCACTGTTTGTTTTTTTTTTTTTATTGTGTATATTTATCTTATGTCTACGTTAGTTCCTATTCTATTGATTTACCTATTCTACAAGATACATAATTCTTTCTTCAGTCTTTTGCTAATCTCTTTATCAAGGCCTCCGTCACTTTGCAAAACCCGTGACTTAATGGACATTTTTAATTTTTTTCTTGTATGTCTCTCTCTGACGCCCTCACGGCTCGGCTGATGAAGTTGCCGATGGCGTCACCACCGTCGTCGCTGTAGCAGACACAGGTGTTGGTGTGTCTGGTTACTGCTACGACTGCATGAGGAATGCTCTCATGGATTCGGATCGTCACACGTTTGACTCGAACGATGATGACGTAATTTGTCCCTATGCCTCGTGGATTGTCATGACGCGCGATCGTGCTCCGGTACCGTATCCTTGGTTCATGAGGAGTCTCTTCTCCTCCTGCGAATGAACCAAGTATAGGGTACCCGCACTGTCTGGTGGAATTCGCGCCCCAGTGAACTTTTCCCTTTTAAGGGAGTGGACGATGGGGCTCGATGAGTAGATGTTTGCGTAGACCTCGGCGATGGCATAGGCGACGTCAATCCAAAATATAATAATATATAATAATAATAAATAAATTATATTTATTGCTCCCAAAACACCATTCAATCTCACGGAACGTTTCTCTAGCGCCTTTGCCTTTAACGAAGGAAAACTTCAAAATAGCCCGAATTTAGGCGTTGGTCAACTCCACGTTTACACGTCTATAACTTCTGAATGCAGTAGGTTATGTCAATACCTTTCAAATGATGTATAGTATTGCCCGTATTTGTATATCATTTAAAATTGATGATCGTTGGCCAGTCGTGGCGCAGTGACACAAGTGTAACTGTACGCGACTGGTTGTGGGCTCGATCCCCACTCGAGAAAATGGAATATTTATTTAAAATTTATATTTTCATTTATCGCTCTGGTGACGAGCCAATTACGGCATTCCGCTACTTGTTGAGTTGAGTGGAACTCAACGCCGCGCTTTAACGCGCGGGAACGGATTGTCTTAACACTAGATTGCCTGTGCCGACCCTGCTGTGTGCGGGATACAGCGTGAAACTCGTTTATGATAGCGAAAGTAGCGAAAGTCAGTCCACGGCTTGGTTTACAAGACACAAAAAATGTAACAAATATCAACATTAAAACGGCCAGATGATTGACCGTGCCATCATATTATATATACATATGAATGATTCAATACAATTTGTTTTTACTTTTAGACCGATATTGAGGGCCTTACTGGGAATATTTCTTTCAATGAAGACGGGCACCGCTGTAATTTCACACTGCACGTCGTCGAGATGACCGTCCAGAGTGCTATGATGAAAGTTAGTATATTTTTATGTGAACATAAAAAATACATTGTTAAAACGTTGTTGAGACTATAAATTTTAAGCCAAAGTTTCTTAAAAATGAAACAGTATCGTTAACCTTTTCGTTATTTTGTCGAATAATTGAATTATCTTGTTTAATTTCATTTTATATTTATTTGTCTTTCTTTATTTTTCAGAGTTGTTTACTTAAAAAAAGGAAAATAAGTGTTACATTATTATTATCATTTACAATTTATTTGCAAAATAATAAGGACATCGTGTTAATGGAAATAATTCAACTGCATTTGTTAATTCATGTTTCATGATGACGATTTCATTTAATTTAAATTAAAATTTATTTTAAGAATGATTGTAAGATGCTATTTCTTCCAATATTATATAAATATATTATATTATTTAAATAAAAACGAGGCTGAGGCACTTGCAGTATTATATGTATTTTTTTGCATCGCTGTGATGCCGAGGCATAGCGCGGCGTTCTGCCACCCAACACTCAATGCCTCCAGAAATAGGAAGAAAGTGGGGATCAAAGTGTATTAACACTTCTGCTGGCCCATAGCGTGCAACTGAAAAAAAAAATAAAAGTAAAAACGAACATTGTTGTAACTCTGCACTTAAATAACTTTCGGCATTACTTAGAGGCACGCTTCATGAAGACTAATTTCAAATTCAATTTACAACTCGCTACAACTAAGTAATGATTTCTCAAAGCCTCAAAGTCTAGGTGTTTGTAAGATCGATGTGAAATTTTTAATCATCAAGAAAAATATTTTCAATAAAGTCGTCTATAATATATTGTTCCTTATAAAATTATAAATTTTGCAAGGCTAGTAATTTTACAAGCTAATATCATCAGTCATTCACAAGTAGATAGTTTGCTCATTAAATACGTATATTAGAATTAGTTTCATATGAATATGTTACAATAACAACCGATATAATTAAATTAAATACTTTATAATTAAATTAAAAATAACAAAAGCTAATTGTACTCTATCATTACATTGGTTTGAATCAGATAGCAGACAGCAGCGGTGCCACCGTTGCTGTGTCGGTTTGTATAATCAGAATCAATTAGAATTAACAACCGGTGGGTTCTAAATACAAACTCGTAGTTTTGTATAGCCAGATCGCACTAATCTCACAGATATCATTAATGTATGAGATCAAAGTTTGACTCCGGAGATTGCAAACATCCAGGCTTTCAGATCTTGGACAAGACTCGTCAATTTTAAAGGATATATATCCTAGCTTTACTAGAATGCCACTCAAAACTGCGATCACTTTCAAAGTTGTTTTGCATATAAATTCAATGGAAAATTACTTACAACTTATTTAATAAAATAAATTTGATTTTGTTAATTGTTGCTTTAAATATGATTTATTATTGAAACAAATATTTTACATAATATTTCTTAAAATATTTGTGATATAAATTTATAAAAATTAAGATTCACCATATCCATACCACTTACAAAAACTCAGATCATAATAATAATTTAAAGGTGTAAAAGAAGTAAAATGATTACAAAGAGTGGAAAAGATAATTATTTTCACACATTTTGACTAGGTGGCGACATGGACAGACAAACAAGGATTGACCCTCAGTACTCCAAGGCACGTTCACTTACATTCACCCATATCGTATGATACCAATAAAACTTATATAATATCAACCATTCTACAAGAACCGTTCATGATGCTGAAACAGCCGGAGTATGGACACAGGGACCAGTTTCATGGATTTTGCAAGGACCTCGCAGATGTAGTGGCGTCTAAACTTGGTATTAAATGTGTGTATACTTATCTTATAAAACTATGCTATAGTAGCTAGCCGAAAGTGGTAAACACTATATTATTATTTTTTTCATAAATTAATTGTGTCATTTATTTAATAGATGAAATTCGACTAGTAAGGGATGGACAATTTGGCAAAGAATTATCCCATCATATCTGGACTGGAATCGTTGGAGAAGTTTTCAGAAAGGTGAGTTTGGCATACAATATAAAGAGTTTATAAATAAGTTACTATATTTTATAATATATAATATTAATTTCTATGTGACAGAGCCTAGCGGCGAAAGTCTTTCGAAAATATTACTGATATATATATCAGATCAGATATATGTATTATAATACATAAACATATATTAAGTATATGTTATTCTATTAAAAATAACGTATATTATAAGAACTAAAAAAGCAAATAAGTGAAATTAAGTTAAACAGAATGTAATTTACAATTATTTCTTAAAACAAAGACTCAAGAAAATCGCAGATTCATCATTTAGTCAAAGAAACTGAATTAAATTTGTACTGAGAGAAAAGCACGTGCGGTAAGAATAAATCTCTATTCCATTAACCGTAGCAACATACACTTAGAGTTTGTGTAAAGTTGAGCGTAGACTTGAGACAAGGCAGCGAACAGTTCCTAATAAAAATATAGTGTGATTTATCATTTTTCTATATTTTATATAACTTGAATAGTTTAATAATATAATAATAGTAAATATATATTTGATAGATGTTTAAATAAAATGTTCATTTAAAATTATAATTATGGATGTATATTATTAAGTTTTGAAATCTATCTGATTTCAAAACTCCAAAGTTTTATTTTAAAAATGATGAGCCTCGAAATGGCACTGAGTGTATGAATATAAAAATAGCAAATATTCTTCCAACCACATATACCATACTGCGGTATGGAATATGCGGTAATGCCATGCGGTCAGCATCTGCGGCATTCGAAATATTTTTAATAAGTCGGGTCTACTGTCTGCGTGACCACAAAGGGATTTATCCTCTAGTATGAAATAATGCAGTTTATTGCTTCTTCTGTGTATATGTATCCCGACGCTGACTTTTTAACTGAATGCAATTTTGTATAAAGTTTGCGCTACACCGGCGCCGCGTTTGATAACTCGCCTGTTTATTGGTTTTCATTTTCTATCCAGTTATGGATGGGCTGAAAGAACGTTGCCAGAATTTATCTGAATCTGCACTTCCGAGCTTTGAATACATTTGTTCTTTTTAATACAACACGTGTATTACGGTGCCTGTATCTACGAGTATGTAGGTACCTAGGATATTTTTTATATTTTTTTTATTTACTTTCGGTTTTTAGACAATTTGTTTAAATAAGAGTGTTTTAATATTCGAACGATCAAGTTTAGAATGATCCATCGATTGCTCATCGACTAATACGATATTATAAATCTTAGAAATAACATGAATGTTAGATGCCGTCGTAGCACATGAGCATAAGCGGTTCGTCAGTGCCGCGTCCCATTCGGCGGAATTAATGATTATATATTAATATTTTCTTATATTTGCTCTGATAGATATCAAGGTAAAAAGCGCCGCTCAATACGCAATGATTCAAATTCGGCGGCAAGTGTACAACGGAGTCTTCATACTAGGTTCTCTCTGCCTATATACAAATTAAATTATATACAAAAGTAAATTACTTTTATAACAAAAAGTAAAAAGCAATAAACATAAAATAAAAGAACCTACAACATTATAGTGAGAAGGCCAATTCTAAGAAGTTCTAATAAATACAGTAAAACAATTTTCCAATACTTAAATAATTTTTATTTACTTCTTCTTACAATCACTTTGTGAACAACAGTTAGGTTCCGCAAAGGTTTTTTTCTATTGAACAAAAGCAACTCTTAATTTGTTTTGGGCGTTCTCCAAGCTATTTATGTACGTGCATGCGGTTCTACACGTGTGCCGTATTTATATAATGCAAAAGGTATATAATAGCTTACCGAGAATTCTCTTAAGATGTTGGCCCCCGTACGCGAACCATATTACACAGCTGTAGTAGGAAATAAAGATCTAATTAAAGGAGCATAAAGTGACATCAGATGTCCGGGCAAGTATACTAGTTATTAAGGACAAAAGGGAACCTTAGGAAGTTTAGCTCTTTTTTATGTCGACTATATACAGTCAGATGTGTTTACTTAAGTTAATAGATTTTTTTTCTTTGTTTTCCCCGTATGCGTTTGTATATTTCGTTGTTTTTATTTAATTTTATGCTTAAAAATAAAGAAATATGGTATTTACCGTGAATTATTGTTGTCGTGTGCAGCGTGTTCAAATGAATAAGATATTTATAAAAAAAATCCGATTTAATATTCTATGAATGTGCTTAGCTTTCCAGAATTAGTCATATAATGCTTTAATAACATAATGAATTAGTATCAATTATGAATTGTGCTTTTAAAATTTAGTTTTAAAAAAAACATTTTTTTTTGTATATGACAATAAAGTTTTAAAAGGCAAATATTTTAACGAAGCTATCAATTTATTTTTTGTGCTACCGCAGAACGAAGATAAATTCTAAATTACTTTTTTTCAACAATAAATGTACTCAGTTTGCAGGACCATAGGTAAGTTTTGTCTGCGCCAAACATCAAGATCGATGCGGCGGTTTGGCAACGGCATTTCAATAGAACTCTTTTGGTACATTTTTTTCTTGTTACGTTTTTCTTCGGACCAGAGCGTCGAAATCGAACTCACTACCACCGAATCTACAATCAATTGTTTCCTAACAGTGACGTTAAGAATAATATATTATTTTATATGTTTTATATTGGTAGCATTGATATACAAAATGTACAAAATATATTATGTACATTTTGTATACGAATATACAATATACAATTAATCAAATCACTACGCACACAGGGTAGGCAGAGGGAACCTCGCGTGAAGACACCCTGGTCCCCACTTCCACAAAGCCTCTTTTGTATTTAATAGTAATCAAATTTTTACCACAAATTGTGTTCTACATATAAACAGTCTCCGTCTTTGAGCTTCACCCGTTTGTTTCAACTCCAAGGATTTAATATCCGGGTGAAGCGAACTCCGTTGTTTATAAACGAGATAACACGCATTCGTAGATGTGCCAGAAATAGTGTTCATTGTACCTATTTAAATATTATTCATAGTAGCTTCCGTTTTAATCAGAGCTTTCCAAACTAATATAATATGAGGTTTTAGATAAAATAAACTTTTATTAGATAAAGTTTGAAATTATTATTGTTTTTATTTATATACGGCAACGGAGTGTGTTGACACTAAGTTGCCTCTGAGTAACCTGCTGCCTGAAGGTGAAGCTTCACAGCGTGAAGCTGATTTCATTTTATTTATTTCTTTCAAAATGACGATATCAAAATTTATATTAAATAAACAATAGTATGATAGCTCGTAAGGCTTTCAAGTTATCATACTATTATCGACTATTGATTAAACTTTGAGAACTAATTTACACAACATTATATAATTATTTGTTCAAGAGGTTTGACTATCAATATATATTAATTATATTAGTTCAGTATGCAACATATTTCATGGCAGACTACGAAGAAGGGCATTATAGGTCTAAATTCTAACTTAAAATTATTAACTTTACAAAAGTATCTCGTTCATAGAAAACATACTGAAATATTAGTACTAAGAACGAGAATAATACTTTTTAAAATCAATATTTCATTATGGTAATAAGTTATGTTTCACATAAGCTATTTTACTTCAATCTCTCCACTCGTATTCCCGAAGCGCAATCCACCTGTACAGCTTTATAACTACAGAATTAGATTATATAATACATCTAGTATCCCACCTCGTTTATTATCTCCACCATTCTTTGACTACAAGGAAATTTATATTCAAGGAATAAAGTAGTTTCAAATAATATGCAATCTATATGGTGATATGTTTAACGTCAAAGGCCTGACCTGCTATCAATGCTGGGACTATTAATGTTGTTTTGTCTAGAGACTATGCTATTAG
>JBAIZZ010000375.1:61538-120812 GCA_037355905.1 Heliconius aoede | reverse complement strand
TTTAAAAATGTAAAATGTATATAAATCCTGTAATAAAAGAATGTAACTATATAAACAATTTCCCATCATCTGAAGAGATAACTTCTTAGTTCAGGTGGCGCGTAATGCCACTCTCTGGGGCCCTGGCTACTGATGGCATGGACCCTTATCCAACCGTCGGAAAAGTATTTTTTTTATATTTCAATGTATTTGAGACCAGTCGTGGTGAAGGGGCACAAGTGTATGACTGTGAACGCGATACATTATGAGTTCGATTCCCATTCGAGAAAATGAACTACTTAATATTTTCATTTATTCGCCCTGGTGGCAAAGTGTGGCATTAAGTTCCGCTACTCAACACGCAATACTTCCAGAATTCAGCGGAAAGAGGGGAGTGGAGTGTTTTTACTAAGCTCCCTCTGTCTACCCTGCTACACGATTTATATCTCACAACTGAAAGCTGAACTAAAATTTATTCTTTTATTATTTTATATTTAAAAATGTAAAATTTATTTCTTTTTCATAAAAGTATACGAATGTATAACAAGTGAATAAATAAATATGTTTATTTTAACTAAATACGTATGTAACATGCAGTATGAAATTTTATGATACTTATAGTGCAAAATATATACTCATATATCGAAAAATCACGTGGATACAAAAGTATTAAGTATGTAGTTTAATTGATCATTAAACTGCATTTTGTATAGAAGTATTATGTGTGATGGTCGTATGTTCAAATATGGCTAAAACATGTGTTCTTTACATTAATGATTTATTTTTCTGAAGAAAACAAAAATTTACATAATTAAAAAACACAATTGTATTGTATTGTAACTGCACATACTATACATTTGATTACTATACTATACTTGATAACTATACATTTTAAAACTAAGTTTCACAAATCTTCTAAGTTTCGTAAAATCTTCTATCAATCACCTCAAAATAAATAATAATATTATTTTTAATATTAGTATTATTAATTTCATTTAGGAAGCAGATATGGCCATTGCACCTCTAGCTGTAACACCGGAAAGGGAGAAAGCCATTGATTTCAGTGAACCATTCCTGTCTATAGAGACTCCGATCAAACCGACCAAAATGCCAAAGCAACATGCGGGTACTTTCAGCTTTCTACGACCTTTGTCTAAGGAGATATGGGTAAGTAATATTTATAGATAACTTGTAACCCACTTGAGTTTTGAGTAAAAAATAGGCGTAAAAATGCTTCAGAGAGACAAACAAACACAGAATTTCTTTCAAAAATTGAAGTCTGAGTTCGAATCCCACTCGAGGAAATGAAATATTTAATATTTTCATGTTTATTCTGTTGTCGATGCAAAGCGTGGCGTTGAGTTCCACTACTCAACATGTAATACCTACAGACTCGGCGGAAAGTGTGGGGGGGGGGGAGTGTCTTGAGACAATACTCTGCTTACCTTGCACATACGGGATACAGCGTGAAGATTTAGTAATACAGTTCTAAATATATGAATATTTGAAGTTTTACTCAATATAACAAAATAACAAGCAAACTTTACATTTATAAATATAATGTGAACTTTCTATTTTGTATTACGTTAAGCAAAGAGCAATCTTAGAAAACTACTCTTGTAACAGACACCTTTGCTAGGAATCTTATTAAGATAGGTACAAGTTTTATTCAAGTAGACTTATTTAAGTTTTATAAACTCCATCAAGAATGATGGCTTTAGAAAAAAATATTATCTTGTCGCACCTAATACTGCAGATTGGAAAATGGAAAATGGAGAACGACAATTTGAATTAATAAAAATAACTTTATTATATATTTCTGCTCGGAATTGTGTGTTGATTAAAATTGCATCATGTTTTTAATATATTGTATTTCCCCGTTTGGGTTTGTTTAAGGAAAGTGCGGCGTTTAAAATTTGACTTATTCGATTTTTACAAATCAAAAATTTTATTTTAGTGTTACGTTCAAATTAAAAAAAAATCTATACAAAAAACCACCAATGATAACTTGTTAAAACAAAATATCGATTACCTACTACAGTCATGGCGCAGCACACAAAGTATGACTTTAAAACCGACTGGTTGTGAGTTCGATCCCCATTCGAGGAGGTGAAGTATTTATTTAAATTTATATTTCCATTTCTTGGCTCTGGCGTTGAGGCAAAGCGCGGCGTTGAGTTCAGCCACTCAGCATGCAATGCTTCCAGCATACGACGGAAAGTAGGAAACAGAGTGTCTTATACTGGGTTCCCTCTGCCTACCCTGCAGTTTGCGGGATACAGCGAGAAGTTGATTTTTTTATTTACTTTTATAGTAAAAAAAAATCCAAAAAACTGAACGAGCAAAAGTAACATCGGCGGCATTTACATAACGACCGCCGGAAGCGTATCCAAACATTTCCCGATAAAAGCGTGTTCGTACATGTTTATGACAGTTCTTGGGCGAGTGTACCGCGTTGTTAAGTTGTTCAGTGATTTATGATCTCAACTGCATTGTATTAGATGTTGTAAAGAAAACTCACGATATATTATTATTGGATATCGCTGTATTTTATATTTGTAACCAGCCTATGGGAGGATAGGTAGAGAGTCCCCATTGTTAAGATACTCTATTCCCCACTTTCCACCGGATAAGACAAGACGCTGTTAACAGAGCGCGAACATGAAAATATTAATAACTGGCAACTACCTCAAGGCTTCGCCAGCTTAAATATAAAGTGCATGGAATGACGTTCCTACTTTAATAAACAATATATGCTTGCAGTGCACTTAAGATTTCTAAAGAGAAAGTTATTATTTAATTTAATCAAAGAAACAAAAAATCTAATCTGTTTTCTTTATAATTATAGTGCAGATATCGACACAACTTTAATACTGTGGAACATTGTTTTGTTCTATCATCAATAGTTTAAATTTTTCCACACCTTGGATCACATTATTGCATTTTAATTAGGGATCCCCATTTTGAAAATGCAATAAGACCATGTAGCTCAATGAAATCGGTCCGGTAGATTTTGTGTGAATACAATACATACAAAAATTCAAATCTTTCCTCTTTATAACATAGGAATCAAACCCACAATAAAGTACAATAGAGTAACCAGATATATCATATTATATATGATTTCAATAGAATGCAGTTAATATTTTTTTTTTAATTGAAATTTTATTGTTAATATTTGTGTATAACACAAAAGTGTTTGTGCTTGAAGCTCTTATTATCCGAGTACATTAAATGTTACATTGATGTTATATAGATATTTACTTAACTAATATATTTAACAATATATAATATAATATAATTATTAATATTTTTATTTACCGCCCTGGTACCAAGGTAAACAATCGCGGCGCTGAGTTCCGCCACTCAACACGCAATACTTTGAAAGAAGAGAGTGTTTTAACACAATGTTCCCTTCACCTATCCTATTGTATGCGAGATATAGTGTGACGCTGAAAAGAAAAATACTAAACTAACAATTATTTTCTAGCTCTGCGTCTTATTTAGTTTCTTCGCCGTCAGCATTGTACTCTTCTTAGTGTCGCGATTCTCTCCCCACGAGTGGCGCTCTGTTTCAATCACGGACACACATTTGGAACAACCAATGACCAACACTAATGAGGTTTGTTCAAATTATCAATTTAAATTTAATTAATATTCTTAGTATATTAAATTATTATACTAATAAATAGTATAAAAATAATAATCACTTATATTCTTAGTGAGAGTCTTAAAAACTTGATTCAAACATTTCCTTCCCGTTTTATATTTTATTTGTGAACATATTATGTTAGTTTTAATAACACAATGAAAATAAAAACTGTACTATTACATAACAATATCATGTTTCTTTATAAAATGTCAGTATACTTTACACTTTTCAGCAGCAATTTCACGAATTTAGGAAGCGTTCATTTTATTTAATAAAATACTTGTACGAAATAGTCTAGAAAACTGAAATACATTTTGATTTTCAGATTATTTTACATAATGAATTCAGTATTTGGAATTCGTTCTGGTTCTCGCTGGGCTCGTTCATGCAACAAGGGAGCGACGTTGTTCCGAGGTAATGCCGTTTGATTTGAAAAACAATTCACTGTGCGCCTTGCATTAGTTCTTATAGTTATATAAACTTACATAGTTATATGTGTTAGATTACTGTTTTTTTAAATGTTTATTCTTATTTTGGATTTTTTAATATAAGTTTATTTATTTATACCATTGTTAACAATGTTAATACTATTGTAAATATTACTAGGCATTTTCTTTTATAAATCTTACTGTATTTTAAGCATTTTAATTATATGCCTATATTAAATTAAATAATCGTCGTCATCATGTAGTATTATATTCAGTATACATGCATGATGATACATCACGGTAAGATGTCAAACACCATAAAAATAAGATTTATTTTTTAGACCTGTCCGAAACATACACCTTGTCATACAGGTCGTTACTTTGATATGACATGAGAAATATATTTTTACTGCAGTACTTTCACAGTATACATGAAATATGATCATATCATCACCGTTTAACTTGCAACTAAATACTCTTTGCTTTGCACATTAATCAATTGAAATAAGATTTTTTTCCCAGCCTCCCGCTCATAACAGGCTAGGCAGAGGCAACCTGGGAACCTAAGGTTAAGATACTCCACTCCCGTTCCCCACTTTCCGCCGTATACTGGAGGCATTGCGTGTTGAGTGATGGAACTCAACGCTGCGTTTTGTCTCGTTACCAAAGCGAGAAAATAAAAATATTAAATATTTAATTTCTTCGAGTAGGGATCGAACTCATAACCTGTCGCATTTACAGCCCCAGCAAACAGGATTATTTATATCAATAAAACATAATATAAATATGGATATAATTACTTAAATATAAATGATTATTTTCAATAGCAACGTTGCGGTTATATTATCATATGAGATAATAATTAGTCAGTGTCACTTTTTAAGTAGATACAAATCAATAATTGTGGTTAACCACTTCGTCATAGTCGATCTAATTAACTCCGGCTATTGTTTTACTGTATTGGTTAAAATTATATACTGTAATAGTAATTCAATTAGCGTATAGTTACTATGGAATGTTAAATGAGGTCTAATTGTGTGATTAAGTAATTGATTCTATGCGCATGGTGTGTATATATATATACACTACGGACACACATATCATAATATTTTTTCCTATGTGGATAAATACATTTATTGGCGCAGGAGCACAAAGTGTGAATGTAAACCGATTGATTGTGGGATCGATCCCCATTCGAGGAAGTAAAATATTTATTACATTTATATTTCCATTTCTGCGTTCTGGTGTCGAGGCGAAGGTTCTCTCTGCCTACCCTGCTGTGTGCGGGATACAGCGTGAAGCTGATTGATTGATATATAGTTATATGTTTGCATTACTTTTTCTTTTATATATATATATATATATATTATCACAATCATGTTATATATATAAGACTGATCTAACAATTACATAGTTACGCAATTTGATTCACACAGTCGCTATTAGAGCGTGGCGAAACAGTGGGAAAGAGATTCTACTATTACCCATTAGTGCGCATGCTATTTTATCTCGTATCAAGTTTATTTTTTTCTTTGAACTTTTATTTAATATTTTATGTTGTTTTTATTAACATTTTACTGTCTTTAAATACTATTAGTAACTTGAATATTTTGAGACCGTTTCGTGTACGTGATGGAATTCTACGCTACGTTTTACCGTAGCCGATCAGATATATACAGTTACTACTTTACAAATAAAGAAATACGATCTGATAATTGTTTAAAATTATCATAACCATGGTTTTTTAGGTTAAGTCACTCAAAAAAAAACGATATCCTTATAGGATCTGTCTAGATTCTTTGTCTCAAATAAAAGGTGGAGATCTCAAGCTGCAAGTTTATCATATGTTTAATTAGTTCTTTCAGAGGGTAGAAAATAAACGTAATCAAAAGATACCGCTAATAAATATATGAAAACAATCCTTCCCTAGGTCTCTATCTGGACGCATCGTAGGCACAGTATGGTGGTTCTTCGCCTTGGTCCTCGTCTGTTCATACACCGCCAACCTCGCCGCCTACCTCATAGTAGAGAGGATCGAGCCCGCCGTCCTGCGCTTCGAGAGAACCGATGTAAGATATAACAGCAGGTGAGGTAGATGTAAACGTAGATTTGTCGCTGGCGAATTTATTATAGGACGGTAATTGTGTTGTCGTTTCATATTTTGATTTTCTTAGAATAATTATAGTTAATGAGAACGTATAGCTTATTTCTCATAGCATTTGGATGGTTACCAAGAAGCGCGAGTTCAAATTCCGATACGTTCAAAGTTTTGTACGTTGTCAAAAATGATAAAAATAGATTGCTTGTTATGGCGATATGTCGGAAATTTGTACTTGTTATATATTCTCTTATTTTATGGGTTTCCCCATCTATAGTGTTGAGAAACTCCGTTCTCAATTTTTATTTTATTATTTATAAGATAAAATACAAGCGAATAAATAACTAAATACAGAACAAAATGTACAAATGTCTACAATCGCAGGCAAAATTTTTGAGAAATAACTTCACGTTATATTCTAGGCGGAGTTTTCCCAAAGAAAACAATGTACATATTACAGTTAAAAGGAAGTTACTCATGGAAGTGCTTTTCATGAGTGCAATTTGTAGTAAGAACTATCTAAGTACTTATTAGGAAACAAGAAACATCTGCTCAGCAATATACTGTATAACTCGAGTCATATTTTTGATTACTCTCTCATCAGTCGTAGCGCAGCTGTACAAAATGTGACTGTAAAACTGACTGGTTGTGGGTTCGATCCCCACTCGACGAGATGAAATATTCATTTAAATTTATATTTCCATTTCTGCGCAATGTGTCCAGAACTCGACAGAAAGTGGGAAACGGAATCTCTTAACACTAGGTTCCCTTTGCCTACCCTGCTGTATGCGGGATACAGCGTGAAGCGGATTTAATTAAAAACTTATAAAAATTAAATGAACGGAAGGTTTCAAGCGCGGGTTTAAATTCCTTCACAGATAAATTTGATATGTTTATTAAAGAAGTATTTTCGTTTTCTAAGTGTAAAATAACTACAATATTAAAAATATTCTTTGAAATATTTTTAAAAGAATTGTTACTAAAATGTTATAATGATAAAGATGAAACTTAAATGGCGAGGCAAGCGAATTGATTTAAATAAAATAAAGTAACATATTTAATTAGTCTCGTAATATTATTATTTTTTTCATTATGGTTTATTATTTGAGTTATATTATTTTTCTCACAATATAAATAAGTATTAACAAGCGCTTAAGTATTTTGACGTAGCTTTATAAGAACGTATCCCTTAGTGGTCAGAGCGATTGGACGGTTTCCAAGAGGCGGGGTTCAAATTCATACGTTTATATTTTTATATGTTATATTATTATTATAAGATATCATTTTTCTTTTAATATTATTCAAAATTAATTCACCTCTACAAACCTGCAACTTCATCTATATATAGTTGCATATAGTTGTAAAAATCTGTTATATCCAATGAATTTTTCAAGTTTTTACGACTTCCGAGACGTGCTCCCGTCAAAAACTTGTAAAGGAATAGCATAAAAGTTTTTTAAGTACACATGCAACTATGTTAAAGGCATTCCCACTATGAATTTTACATATTTATCATACGGCCATCGGACTTCCTTGCAACGAACTTGCCTTATTTTACTATATGCAGGCTTTTTTACAGTTAACTTCAGTTTTTTTTTATTGTGAAAAAGTTTTCTTGTGTCATTTTCTAATAATAAAGATAGAACACATGGCCATCGTGACGCAGGGGTACAACGGTGTGACTGTAACGCAACGGTTGTGTGGGTTCGATACCCACACGAAGGAATGAAGTATTATTTCTTAATATTTACATTTCTGCGCTCTGGCACCAAGGCAAAAAAAGCCCGGTGTTAAGCTCCGTCACTCAACACACAATGCATCGAAAAGTTAACACTTGGTTCCCTCTACCTACCTTAGTGTATGCGGGATACTGTGTGAAGCTGATTTTTTACGATGCTGCTGATTTTAACTTCACGAGCTCCATACAAATTTGACAACTTTTTTGTTTTTAATTAAGTATTTTAACAACAAAATGTATTCTAGAATTCCAGTTTAACCAACCGTTTGACAACATTTAAGTGTATATTTCAACGTGCCTTAGAGCTTTTCCAAGACGTGCTTCGAATTCTAAATAAAGTAGCTTATTCCCTACACCATTAATTATATGAGACCTACCCCGTTTCGCTGTAAGGACTATAAATGATCCTATTTAGACATTCAATTAAATATATTAAAATAATCTTGAAGTTACGAATTCAAAACAAAGTAATTACGATTATATTTAACATTTTATTATTATAGTTGTCAAATTTTTGCATTTTTGTTTCAATATTATTTTTTTTAATAAATTTCACTGTATTTGTAGTTTAAAGTGTGAAAGAATTAAAAGTATAGGTAATTTCCTTTTTGTTCGTTTTGTTTACAGATACTTGTAAAATTAAAGCTTACGAGTATTATAGTAATTAAATTACAAACGAACGTGACTGACTGTTTATTAATTCACACCCCCCATTAACAATATTCGAGTATATTATGTACACTACAATTTTACATTTCTCTTTTATAAAATAAATACCTCGATTGTCACTGATATTATCTAAATATTAAGTTAATGTGAGATATAACGTTGAATGTCACGAATTTCGTGTTTTGAGGTGTTTCGAGAGGCATTGCGTGGCGGAACTCAACGCCACGTTACCAAAGCGAGAGAATCAAAATATTAAATTTCCTCGAGCGGGAAGCGAACCCACATGCTGTCGCGTTTACAATCTCACGCTTTTACCTATATACTACCTAATATTAAATATATAATTATATTGCAAATGCATTTAAAATAACTATATATAACATAACATTTAAAATATTGTAAGACAATATTATACTGTTATTTGGTTTATAAATATATTTTCAGATGCAATTTTCCACGAGCTTGGTGAAAGACGACAGTGTAAACGTGGTAGTGCCGAGCACTGAAGACTGTTCTCTAACTCGCGCCTGTAAATTCAAATTCACCAACTTCGGAATAGCTACGCCTAAAGGATCGCCTCTGAGGTAAGAAGTACAAGTTATCGTGTCAAAGTTAGAAAGTGTATCATCGTGAGTCGTGGGTTCTAATCCCATTTGTGGGAATTTATATTTATATGGAAAAATGTCTCGTTTCTCTGATCGGGTTAAATAAAACGGGACGTTAAATTTAGTTACTTATAACATATTTAATATATATTTTGAAAGGCTTAATAACTGTTCCTATAATTGTCTGAATCAATACAATCCTCCATCCATCATCTCTCTCTGGACTTTAAATACTCAGAAGATTATATGCTATATAGACTAAGCCAATAGAAAAAATTTACAAAAACATATAAGTACTCGTATATTTACAGTTAAAGCATATTGGTTTATAAAAAATAAATTTACACACATAATTATTTAATAAATCATTAAAATCCTATGTTATGTGGTTTTATAATACAAACAAGTATTCACGGTTTTGGGTCCTCGTCTTTTTAATGTGCGAATATTTATTCAAGTACTAGCTTTTATTTTATTAGAATATTTATTTAAATACTACTGCGAATGTTAACTTAGTTATTTATCATTTCAGTAAATAAAAAGTTTGGTAATATATATACATTACTAATACTAAATATATAATATATATTACTAAATACTTATAGTTTATATGTAGGAGAAGTGCAGAACGCGCATGTGCCTCTGACACGACAGACTAAACACAGCAAATTAAATCCAAAATAATTATACCATTCTCACTAGTATATGTACTCATATAGTACCCCATACTGTGTTAAATATTATGAGCGTTCAATACGACTGGGTGGCACACCAGACGGGTGCCGACGTGACGTCATCAACGGTGTCTGGTTTAATATCCGTAATGTCAGTTTGTAAAACTGAGATAGGACTTTTTAACCCCCGGGATTTTCATGCGAAATTTCCATGGATAATATTCTCAACTGAACGGCCAAAGCAGAGTGTCATAAACCGTTTTTTTGTTTTTTTTTCTTTCTTTCCTCATCGCTGTGTGGGTGGGAATGATTGATCTTTGGCATGCAGCTTTGATAAAGGTTTGGAATGGACTAATGTATGTAGGTTCTTTTGACTTTTTCGTGATATTAAGCTAACGGTTTCATAAGCTATGAAAATATGTCGTTTTAAATATATAAAATGTAATTCTAATAGTACAGTTATGCATATAATAGAACAATAAAAGCAGGACATATTCCATTACACGGTAAAATACACACATTTATATCTTTAGACAATTCTATATTGTCTAGACTGAAAATTCTTTTAGAGTAAAATGCAAAATTTCAAAGGTTGACTTTTAAAAATAGCAGAAGTATTTCTTTTGTAAAACGTAGAAACTAATTTTCAAATCACACTTTGTTTTAATTTTATTTAGGAAGATAATATCTTCGTTATTACTACTATTTTTCTACGATAATAATAAAAAAAGCTGCAGCAATAAATTAAAATATAAAAACCATATAGTTCATTAACGAATCCAATTAGCTTATAAAAATGAAAAAAAAAGCCAATACTAATGTAACTGGTAAAAAATAAAATAAAAACCAAAACAAAGCACTGTGATTGAACAAATACGTACCGGTGAGTGATTTCCGGCGTTGTAAATCCATAGAGAGTCTGAAACGGACATAAAGAAGAACTGATTTTTAGTCTGACGTCATAGCGGCTGTACCGTTTATAACGTATCTTCGAGCAGAAAACTGAATTATGGCCTTCGTTCACCGTAATAGCCTCGAAAATATAAGCGGAAGTAGGACTACATATAGTATAAGGATCAAATTGGAAAATACTCAATGGTCGGTAAAAGTCCATTTCTAGTGGCGATAGAAACAAAAGAACGATAATGGGTTCGGAGTATGTACACCCCCTCTCGTGAACTGGCAACTGTACCGGGGAGTCCCCGCTGTCTGGCTTAAATCTCCTGCGGTAATTCCCAGTTGAATGCGGAACAGTCGTAAATCTACACGGGCCCGTCAGTAGGGAAGTGGGTGTTCTATATTTCGAATTTATACCTCCCCATTTTTATGGTGCACGATTTGCGAACGTGATTTTTAACAACAAGTTAAAATTTACATTTTATAACGTACAGCTGTGATTTTATGACACCACGATTCAGCAGGGACTTTATTGGATGCTGTGAAACCGCGAGATACTGCTCCTGATGCGGCGCGAGGTGGTATGGATAGGTGATTTCTCTCACGATCTTCGATCATATCCTATTCATTTTTAAATTATATCGCGGATGATATAACATCGAAATCAGATAAAAAGATTTTTTTATTAGGTGTTACAAATCCACTGGGAGCTTTAGAATATATTTGTGTTCGTAATATATTTTTGTAATATATTTCAACTTACGAATTAAAAATGTATATAGTCAAATTAATAACCTCCATGTCTTACAGAACTCGGTTAAGAATAATAACATGATATATACTTTTTATCGTAAATTTTCCATTCCATTCCATCAAAAGTCCCATTTACATAAGTGATATAATAATTAGCTTAAATTTAGGTCAATTCAATTTATTACGATTTACTTACCAAGAGAAAAACATACTTAACTGAAACATAAGTTATACGTAGATACTATTTCCATACATAGCGCCAAGTTGCAATTTACTTATATGTGTACCTGACGTGTGCATGCTTGAGTCGCTACTCTGTTTTCTAATAACTACAGTAAATACTTAATTAAAATAATTACTTCAACAATTTGATGTTCTACGAAACAAAATCATTAGAGCATTTAAGATATAATCTTTACCAGCTAGCGTGAAGCTTCACGCTGTATACCGCACATTCTAGAGTAGACAGAGGAAACCTAGTGTTATAGTAAATGTTCTCCACTTCCACCGAATCCTGGAGGCATTGCGTTTTGAGTGGCGGAACTCAACGCCAGGCCTTGGTGCCAGGGCGAAGAAATTAAAATCTTAAATAACTAATTATTCATTCCGCCGAGTGGGGATCGAACCCATAACCGTCAACATCACCCACAACATTCACAGTCACAGTCCACAAGGCTGTGACAGTGACCGCATTACAGTCACACCATTGTGCCTGCGCCCTTCGCCACGACGGTCTCAATTTTTTGTAAATAAAAAATATGCTGACATTCAATATCATTATTCCAGGGAGGGAATAAATCTAGCTATCGTTAACATGAAGAGAGATGGCCTCATTTCTAAGTTATGGCGGAAATGGCTGTTGACTACAAATAAACCGGACTGCGATTTGGTTAAAGACGAGGTTTGTTTTATGTGCCAGTTTATATTCTTATGCTTTTAGCATGGAAATGTTTAAACTTTTTGTTCTCCTCTTTCTGCCCCCCAATACCGTACTGTACTGCATAAAGGAAATGAAAAAATCTTGTAATTAATAGTCACTAGTACCATAATTGCTATAATCGTATAGAAATTGTACAATATTTATTCCAATGACGAATGAATGAAGTGGAATTCGCGTGATCCGGAAAGTGAGAATCAGAAGAATTTAATTGGAACGGATTGTCTTAAAACTATGTTCCCAGGTTCCCAGGTTCCCTCTATCTACCCTGCTATTTATGAGATACAGTGTGAAGCTGATAAATAAATATTGAAAAAAAAGCAATCATAATTCTAACAATATAATTTCCTACAAAATTTGTATATTTCAACTAAAATTAAATTACGAGTAATATAATTTGCTCGGCGAACTTCTGCAGTTAGTGTAAAAGATGCATTTTGTAAATTGCTTACATTTCAAGTTCAAAGTTCTCAATGAGAAAATAGAAATAACTGTTATCTTTGGTAATCTTCCTATGTTTTAGTAATAAATGTAATAATTACATACATTTTTTTATGAGGCCGTCGTGGAGCAGTGGCACAAGGGTGTGACTCTAACGCGACGGTTGTGGGTTCGATTCCCACTCGCGGAAGTGAAATATTTATTTACATTTTCTTCGTTCTCGTGTCGAGGCAAAGGCGGCGTTGAGTTCTGCCACTCAAGACGCAATGCCACCAGAAATCGGCAGAAAGTGGGGGACGGAATGTCTTAACACCGACTTTCCCTCTGCCTACCCTGCTGTGTGCGGGATACAGCGTGAAGCTGAAAATTAATTACATACATATATGATGAATAAATACAACAAAACTTATCATTATATTTTATGAAAAAATTCAACCACTTTTCTTTATATATCACACTATCTTATAACACTTTGTAATAAAAAAAAACAAACAAAATAAAAATAGATCGCTAGAAATTCTCTATCAAGAAACAACGATCACGGAAATGAAGTTGTTGGGATCTTTCGCGTCTTAGAGGCTTCTCTTTGGACGTCCGCCAACACTGAAGGCTAATGTGCCACTTTAACCGATAAAAAATAAAAGAATATCAAAGAAGAGTCCTTTTTATTAACTTGAAGCTTTTATAAACGAACATATGTTTGAAATCTTAGATGTTCTAGTTTAAATAATCGATTTTGTTCATCTGAAAATGATATGTGTATTTTTAATGTCAAAAAGCTTTCTGTGCATTTGTGAGAGCGAAATTACTGGAAAATATTACTCCGGTACAATGTGAACGGACCCTTGTTGCAGGCAGGCATTGAGTCTCTTTACAGAGAGCACTCAATAAGGGTGTGAAAATAATGATCTGTCTGAATACGAACAGGACAAAGCTTCTGGTTTTTGAAAGAGATGAAGACAGGACGAAATACACGATCAGTGTTAATGGTGAGGTATTGCAATAAGTGAATATTTTGGAAGTATGTTCAGTAGAGATGGAAGATACGAGATGGATGTGGAAATGCGTATTGCTGCCGGTAACAGGGTTAATGGAGCCTTCGCTGCATTAATGATACGACGAAACGTCAGGACAACGTGGTTATTACAGACGAAGAATGAAAGAAAGTAGTATAGGTGTGGATTTGACTCCTACTTCGGAGAATGCTTTTTTGTCTTATGTTAACCGTTAGAAAAAAATGCTACAAAATATTTCTAATCACTATTACAAAGTCTGCTTCACGCTGTACCCCACACACAGCAGGGTAGGCAAAGAGAACCTAGTGTTAAGACACTCCGTTCCCCACTTTTTGCCGTATTCTTCAGGCATTGCGTGTTGAGTGCCAGCCTACTCTTGTTAACTAAAATCGTATTGTCATCTATGTTAAAACAGTAGTTGTCATTTATGAATTTCCAAATATAATTTTCCATAGGTTTAAATATTATATGCTCGCGAATACCAATCATTTATAGATGGCAAGCACTGTGACATGCACGAGTACATATTTGCAAATTTAGATTTGAACAATTTTTATTTTTTATTTCATTGTCAAATTGAAATTGGAAATGTAACGATGCCATGTGCAGTACATTTAAGCGATTAAAATATTTTGTAAATTTGAATTCAATTTATCTGACACCTCTCGATACGGCTCGCAAAATATAAGTCGTTTTTATTTACAAAATAAATACAAGTATTAGCATTAGTGTATTTATTGATTGTTATAAATCATATTCAGCTATATATTTTTTAATCTACACGTTGTATCCCGCAAACAGCAGAGTAGACAGAGAGAACTTGTAAACCTAGTGCTAAGGCACTCCGTTTCCAATTACACATTTCCGTCTTTGTATTTTATATATTATTTTTAACAACTATATTACTATTAACTAAATTATTATTAACGCGAAATCATATAAACATTAAACTTTTTAATATATAAAAAAGATGTTGAGGAAAATTGTATTCTAACCAAGCTTTTATACCTATATATACTATATTTGAGGCCATCGTTACGTAGCGGTTTAGTGCACGCCTGTAAATGCGGCGGTTATGAATTCGATTCCCGATCGCGAGCGTAAACTATTTTCGTTCCTTCACTCTGATAACAAAACCACCACTAAAACAAGAAAAAATATAGAAAAGGATTTGATGATATTAACTAGCATTATTTTTTTAATTCAGGAATCAACTATAACAGAAATGACGCTATCCCAAGTGGCTGGCATATTCTACGTACTAGTTGGAGGATTGGCGCTAGCCCTAGGTGTTGCTTTACTGGAATTCTGTCAGCACGGCCGGACTGAGGCGGCTAGAGCTAACGTGCCGCTGGGTGCCGCATTACGCGCCAAGGCCAGGCTTGCGTCACACGAAAGGAAAACACCGCAAAGGACCCCACAAAGGGAAGATAGACTTGGGTGGAATGGTGCTGCATTTACTGGGGTAATGCAGTTTGAAATTGATTAATAAAACAAAATTATTAAAAAAAATAGATGGTCTAGAATTTTGAGTTTACTATCTTTTTATTATTTCTTTAAACACTAGCTGGCATATTTCTACTATATTTTATATTTTGCTTTACTCAAATTAAAAATGAAATAAAATATATATATATGTGGAGTCTTCGTCTTATTATATCATAATAATATAACTTTTACTTTTCAACTTCAGTTTAATGACTTCCTCCTAGGAAGGGAGTTGACGACTACTAGACATCACAAATTTTATTAAATAAATTTGTAAGTTACTTGAAAATTTTACCCTATCATGATGGCGTCTTAACGGTCCTTTTACCTTAAATTCGACTGTCCTCCTTAAACTAAACGTATATGTGTGTGTTATTTATGTGTATTTCGTGTGTTTCTACCCACAACCACAAATATTTTTTTCTATTTTCACTTAAGTATTTAAAATAAATAATTTATTCCATAATGAATTATTTCATGAAATACATTATTCTATATAAGCCCACAATCCTCTTCATTTCTCATTTGTTTACAAATAATTTTCTAAATATTACACTTTTCCATATTATGCATTACTTGTTTCTTTATTTAGCTCTTAAATGTAGTCGAAAGCTTAGAGATAATATTTTATGGTAATATACGAGTATATGTATACCTCTTATATTCAATATTAATGATATCTTTTTGGAAAGAGAAATTTAGATCTTCCTAAGGTCCTGCCTTCACAACACGAATAACAATAGTATTAATGTTAATATATTCATTTAGTTAATTTACTTATTAAGTAAGTTGTAGTCGAACTCCGTACATTCATAGCATTACATTAACTACTAATTTTAATCATAAAATATCAAGCTATATATTTTTGCCGCCTATTTGTAAACGTTGCGTCAACAGTTTGCATTCTCACTGTCGATGTAAATTTCATTTCGAGAACATTCGTTTTTCTAACAGAGATCACATCTGTTTCTACTCTGTTTTGCAGGTTTATATGGTCACTACGTTGATGATATGGAAATTACATAAGAATTACGATAGTATTCCATACTTAATGTATTTAATATATATTTTGTGAAAAACTTGTTATCTTAAATGAAAAATCGTTCACCGGTAATTTTGTGTGAGCTGTACCATAAAGACATCTCAAAGAAGAATGCCTTTGTTGAAATCAGGAATATTAAATTAAAATTTCGAGATAACAGAATCTTATAAGTTTCTTCTTATTTTTTATCAATCAATAAATGAACTTTATAAAGAAAATCTTAATAACTTTTCCAGTATTTCCCACCTGGCGCTCAAATCTCGCAAGAGGACGCCATGCACGCAAGTTTCACGCACGTGTGATCCGAGGAGAAGAGCGGCGTTAACGTCCGCCGCTCTTCCGTCGCTAAGAACGGTGTTGATTTATATCAATTGTAAGATTTTCATTTATGATTTTACAATTGATATAAATCAACACCGTTAGATTTTTTGTCGTTGTGATTTTTGTTTATATTCTTTTAAGTTATTTCGTTTTACGCCATCTGAAAGCTGTAGTAGTAATAAAAAATATTGTATTCATGTTACGTTCATGTCGTTGACTAAAAGCTTCTTAGTATTTCACCAAAATCAAAGTATGGTAAATTGAATTCATTTTAATTAATATTGTACAATGATGGACTTGCTTATTGAATTATTTAAAAAAATCTTTGTTTCTAATATTATTTACGAGAAAAATTTAGTGATAGATATTTTTTAAATGTATGTTCAGTAGAACCTTCATTCATAATGTATTTAAATGTATTGATAATTATATTTATACTGTCAATCATTATTTCGTCAGTATATTAAATAACATAGTTAATTATAACATGCCGTAGTATTTTGCAAAAACTTCGTCTGTTCAGATTTATTTATTTTTAGTTTAAAACTTGCTGTCATTTAAATTGCATACATTATATTTATTACATGAATAAGGTTTTTATTGTCTACTTATTGTTAAGAATTTTTAAGAATTCTTTTTATGAATTCATAATAGAAAATTTTTAAAAAATTCAACAATATTTCTTTAATCACTAATTTATTTCCATTAATGAATTTTCTTATATAAAACAAACAAAATCGCTTTTATTTATAATTTAAATTACAGTTTAATTATATTAAACTATAATTTATTTAATATGAATACAGTCAAATCATTTTTAATTTTTCATCGAAATGTTGATCTATTTTATATTGTTATATAATTTTTCATACTATATTCTTAAGCTTTTTGAATGTATTCTTCCGATTTTTCATAGTTATAACTAATAACATAAGTTATATTAATGTTAATCGTAAATCTATAAAAGATAGCTTTTACACGTTCTTTTGTTAAATGATAGCTAAAATATACTTTTATTACATATGTTAAATAATTATTACCTGATACTGTTTTCTTTGTTCTTTTTATAAAAAAAAATTTAAAAAAAAAACTTTAAATTGTATTACGCTTCAATGCACTTTTGCTATTGTAAACATAATTTTCTATCCAAAATTATAACATATTTTTTCGCTAAAATTAATAGTTTGCTATAGGTATATTCGTATCATCCATCATTTAAGATAGGTTAAAGTAATGAACGACGCAATAATTTTATATGTGAACATATAAGCTAAGGGCGATTCCATGTTGGTTAAAAAATAATTGTTATTTTCAATATTTAAATAAAACACACAAAAATTAAAAAGTAAGGGAGGTTTTCATGATAGCACAAACAAATGATTGATTTATAATTAAATATCATAATGAATAAGCTATGCTTGTTTACTCTTATCATTAATTTATGCAAGCGTTTATACTTATCCTATAGTACTGTAAAATAGAAGTTGATGCGAGAAATAAAAAATTTAATCCATAAGTTTTATCAAGTTTCTATGCAAACAGTTTTGGAAACTAAATAAATATACACTTCGATCTTGTCAGTAAAAGTGAAAGAGATACAAATATAAAAAACAAATTATACTTAACGGAAAATTTAAAAAAACTCGCATCTGGGCTGTGGAAAAGAAATCAAGATAATTTTGAAAAATCAAGATTTATAATTGATAATTTAAAGGTTAAAAAACATCATCTTTACTATCTTTACTTCTCATATACGCATTATCACTGCTTTCACTGCCAATGGCGTTAAATGAATGCATCCTTCCTATTTACTATTAGTAGCTTTCATTATATTTCAAGTATTCTTAAGTCATTTTAACATGTAGTCTAGTTGTAGGGCTTGTAGTCATTCTGCCAATTGTCTTGAAATTTTAACTGCAGATGTAACTCATTTATGTATAATAAAATAAAAATATGTAAAATAAATAATAAAAAATATATATGTTTAACGATTTTTTGCTCGCCAATCACTCTTTCTTAAAAAAATAATTCTTCCTTAATAAATATAATTTTTTGATTTTTAATTGTATTTAAATTATAATATACTATTATTATTATTATTAATTTTAAGTAATTTTATAAATAATTTTTACTGAGCACTATTATTATAAAGGAATTTAAAAAATATATATGGCTTTACATAAGTTAATAAACCTAAGCTACAGTCTGTCAGCTATTTTCTTCAGAGTATGAGAGCGTAGCTTCTTTTTTATAACTCTAATATGTACTGTATTTAGCAAACAATACAACATATCTCAATAAGCAATAAAAGTATTTCATCATAATATGGTAAGCAAATATAATCATAAAGTTTTTGATGTTGTACTATGTGTATTATTTTTAACCCTTATCCATTTATAAGGTAAATAATCTTGTGGTAATTACATTTGTTTAGTGCATATTATAAAAAATACATCATTTTCTATTGTAAAAATAATTTTATAGTAGTATATATACATTCAAAATAGAAAAGTTCTAATTATTTATTAAATCAAAAACTTCTCGATGCATTCTCTCTTCCGACGGTGTCAGGAAACGGTCCCGGGGCTGTGCACCCGCCTTGCCGTGATTTCTTGCCACGGTCCTCAATAGGATCCGCGTCTTTGGGTGTTTGGCCTTGGAGCCAAGGGGGGAGGGGTAAAATTTTTTTAAATTTTAAAAGATTTTATACGGGTTGGGTGGGATAATCTGTAGGTTGGATGAGCTTGTACACTGTGGGAGCGGCTGCGGCGGCGGCCGCAGCGGGGAGGGAACCTTTGGCCTGCTCCTGTTGCCGGGTCCTCTTTCCTTCCCTCTTTTTATTAATATTTTTTTGATAACTATTGTTTTTTTTTTAATCATTCTGTTAAAAATTGATATGATGATTGCTTCCAGATATCCAACTTTTAAATGTACATTAAAAATAATTATTTATATGGCTTATGTATATGTATAAAAATTGTAAAAGAATTTCCTTTTATATCTAAATAATTATGAAAATATTTTTTTTCTATTGATTTATGGTCCCAGGTTTGGCGATACAATATTTATTTATATTACAAATAATATTTGTATATATTATAGTCCACAGAGTTTAATTCGATCAGTTTCCCTTTAATATTAAATTCTATCATAATTACAAAAGACAGAGGACATCTAGTGGCAAATTTCAGAAATTTGTTCTACTGAACTTCTACTTTTATATAAGAGAAAAAGATGGAATACACATATTAAAACTCAGTACCTACGAACAGCTACGCGTAGGAACATGTAGAGGGTGCTGTTCTACTTTTCAAATTATATTTATTTATTTATTCATGAATTTATAACATAGTATATGATAATTATATATTCTTCGAGGTCTCAAGCCCGAATTGGCTTGTATGACGTATCAAGGTGACCTAGATTAGTCCCTTTTGGCCAGCCAAAACACCCCAGCATGCAGCCGGAACTCCCGACCGATTCACGTTTAAGAAGTGCGCATCGTATCAAGATTCATATTGTATGGATATAAACGTAATAATAGCTAATGTATAAAATTTATTATACATCTAGCCATATTGTGCATCGATTGACGATCTGATCGATTGACATCGATTACGGAACGTAGTGAGCCCTGGTGTGCATATTACAATATATTCGGTACCATCAGCTCTGTGGCGCAGTCGGTAGCGCGTTCTGAATTCGCAGGTCGGTACCATCAGCTCTGTGGCGCAGTCGGTAGCGCATTCTGTTGTATTTGATGTACTATCAGAAAGGTCCCGGGTTCGAATCCCGGCAGAGCTATCCCCAGTTCTTACAGTACCCTTTTTTTATTATAATAATTATTTTTTTATTTCTATCATAATTTTTATTCTTGCTAAATAGGATATGATTTTTCTAGCAATGATGTGCAGCTGGTATGCAGGGTGGTAAGGCGCACGCGTCTCAATAATTATGTATTTTTTAAATATATTATAATATTGCTAGAAATCGGAAGCAGTTGACGTTTAAAAAAAGATACACATACATTGTTGACAGGACAATTATATTAGAATAACGATTGTGGACTGCTATCATTTTTTAAAAAATATTAATTTAAATTAATATTATAAATTTCAATTTAAATTTATATTATAAATTTTAAAAAATTATATTAAATTAAATTAAACTCTATAATATTCCCTTGTATGAGAATCGAACCTACGACCATCTCGTGCACTTAAAGATAATTCAACTGCTAAAACGTACTTTTTACAACAAATATTGACGTGTCAAGTATATACCATATACACCTATCGGATGACTGAAATTTAAATTAAGTGATTTTATGACAAGCTTTTATGTCGGTAAAACCTTTAAACTTTTATAACGTGATAAAGCATGAGCTTCGTTAAATTTATTTGGTTTTTTTTAACATTATTAAATTCTTCAATATATTAAATTCTTCATTATTAAATTCTTCAATATCTTGTATTTTAAATAGATAAGCAGGTCACTATAAGCTATACAGTAGCTGCTGCCGGACTCTTTTGATTTTTATATTGCAAAGAATGTTTTTTATTTTGATATTCCAGAGCAATGATTTTAAGGACGTCCCCTGCGCTACAAGTGTGTCACTGAGACGCGAGGGTTGTGGGTTTGATTCACACTCGAGGACATGAATTATTATTTCTTAAAACAAGTGTTAAGTTCTTAGCTTTGATACGAAAAGCACGGCGTTGAATTCCGCCACTCAGCACGCAATGCCTCAAACATTCGGCGGTAAGTGGGGAACAGATAGTCTTAACAATAAATTCTCTTAGCCTAACCCGATATGCAGAATAGAGCCTGAAGTTGAAAAAGAAATAATTAATAAATATATTATAATTATAT
This sequence comes from Heliconius aoede, assembly GCA_037355905.1. Taxonomy (NCBI): domain Eukaryota; kingdom Metazoa; phylum Arthropoda; class Insecta; order Lepidoptera; family Nymphalidae; genus Heliconius; species Heliconius aoede. The sequence continues at coordinate 99,202 of JBAIZZ010000375.1, read as the reverse complement.
TTATGTCAAATGTACATAAATCTATACAATAAACTAGCGTGTGGATTGCATTCGTTATGGGCGATAATTATTGAGGTCGCGACTGCACGTTCCCGAACGATATTTACGACACGCAATACTGAAACAGTACTGAAAGTATTGCTTTGTTTGCCCGCTAGTCAGTAGTGGTGCACCGGCACAAACTGTGACTGTAAACATGACTAGGTGTAGGTTCGATCCTCATTCGATGAAATGAAATATTCATTTAAATTTATATTTCTATTTCTTCGCTCTGGTGTCGAGTTAAAGCGCATTCAGTTCCGCCACTAAGCACGCAATGCCTCCGGTATTCGACGGAAAGAGGGGAACGGAGTGAAAACTAAGTTCCCTATGCCTACCCTGCTGTGTGCGGGATACATCATGAATCTGATTTAATTTTAGTTAATATGAAATAACGAATATTTTGGCAAAGTTTTCTTTTATGTTGGTATAGAGCCTTTTGTTGATATCACTCTTTTTTCCACTTTATCCACATCTTAAAATAAACAGAGTTAAATACCGTTATTCATTTGATTATCAAAATAAAAAGAGAAACGTGTAGATATTATGGGGAGCAAAGAATTCACTGAAGTAAATTATTACTGTCTGTTTGCAGATATTGTGTATTTAATAATGTAACCGAACACTGCACTCTGTCAATGCATATCGTAAAAATAAATATATATATATATAACTCAAAACGTGACCAACCACTTATAAAATGTAACTAAAATTATATTATACAATTATATATATTTGTTACACTAAACACGTATTTTATATTTTCGAATTGAATTTAACAATATCGTAAAAGCCGATGCCAGCACTACCGTGATACAATTTCACAAACTTAAAACGAGAAAATTATGAAACATTTAAAACTGGCCGCTAAGCGCTACGAGAAAAAAAAACATAAAGACGTGGTTTGTTAAGTCTATTATAATCTGCATTTATAGCATTTTTATGAGCTTTTATTATTTAGTGATATAAAATTTTTATATTATAATACCAACGATACACCCGTGGCTATTATACTAATAATGACTTTCACTTTAATTTAATAAAAACAAAAGCACACTTTATTCAATAAAGTGTTCGTTTGTGTTCTTTTTTCAATTTTAATGTAAATTTAAATTTTCATTTTTGATGCCGAGACTGGAGGACGGAGAGCTCTGCCGCACTATGGGAGGCTAACGTTGTGGATAAAAAAAGGAAAAGGTGATAGATTGATTAATTGAGTGCATATACCGACGAAAATATATTTTTTAAATTTCTTATGGTCTTCCCCTTAAAGTAGTATTTAGACAAAATTTTGTACGGAACCCTTGGTGTGCTTAATGGTGAATCTTGATCTTGAAAATCTAGATCGTATTTTTTTCTTATTTCCTTCAATCATATTGTAATTACTTATATCTAGCGACTTCCTTCACATGGAACAGTTAATTTAAATAATTTAGAAAATGGTGCTTTATCCTGTCATTGTCAATAAGCGTATGAAACGTTTAAAATTTGTCAAAAGAAAGATCGTGTTTTTCTTCATGAGTAACAAGATCCTGGAGACTGTATTTCTTATCATCATGGATATGATCGTTCTACAATGAAAGCTGAACTTTATGCCAATACGACGAAATATTTGTTGTAAAGTAGAAAATTTAAAATAAAAATATATATTTTATGTATTAAACGAATAAAATAAAATGAACGTTAGCTTAGTTGTAACAAGCAGACATAATTTATCTGGTGGTGTCAATGTTTTATGTACAATGATAAATATCCCTTAAAATATTATTCTCTTATCAAATATTTTAATTTTTAATTGTGAGTGATCAGTTACAATTGTATTACAGGTGAAGATGAGCATAAGAATTTTTCCAAATTTAATAAAATAGGAGATCGCATCAAACACAATACAAACGCTGTCCAATTGATGCTGAATATTAAAAACTTAATAAAACATAATAAAAATATTAAAAGGTATAAGTTATAAGCTTCCACGAAGAAGGCAAGACAGATGCGGCCAAATCCTCTTACCTCAACGTTTCATATGTGGATAGTGGAAGCTTTAAGTTGTATTGACCGCATTAAGAGGATAACTAGCCTGGCCAATTCAACGTTCATAATCTCCTTATATATACATATATATATATATATATATATAACATTGAAAATTTATATGAAATATTGGAGGAGAGAATGTGTTTTTAATAAAAAATAAACAAAATTATGACAAACATGTGACTGACTGTAAGCGCGACGTTTGTGGTTTCGATTCCAACTCGAGGAAATTAATTACTTAATATTTTCATTTCCTCACTCTGGTAACTAGGCAAAGCGTGGCGTTGAGTCCCATCAATAAACATGCAATGAGTGTTAAGACATGCTATTATCCATTTTGGCGAACGGAGAACGGAGAATGGAGAACGGCATGTCTTAGCACTCTGGGTCTGCTCTGCTATACGCGGGATACAGCGTGAAGTGGAATAGTTCCTTTTAAAATATTTCTCCATGAAAACCAACCTATAAAATACAGAAGATGCGTGGTAAGTAAACTATACAAACCAAGTCTAAATCTATATTATTAATTTGCACTAGCACAAGAATTTAAATAAGAGGACATATAATGACTAATAATTTGGGATCGTTCATATCTAATATGCAACAGCTATTTAAGTTGTAAAGGAATTTAATTAATCGCTTTAACAACACAAAAGGGATCATATTGATCTTGGTCCTTTGTCGGGCCTATTGTTTTACTTCTTAATCATATATTGTGGAAATTTGTTAGTATAAGACCTCTTATTTTATACATATATTTTGGAGGTTGACCTTATTACAAGGTAAATGGTTGGTTTTTTAGTCAAAACGGTTAAATGAAAATAATTCAGTCTTTCTAGTGGGAACCGAACCTACAACCTGTCGCGTCTACAGTCGAAAGCTTGTACTTCAATTATATTTCAGCTTTCAGTCAGCTCGCTATCTGACTGGTCGCTACCAGTCGCTACCAGTACGCGGCTTAGCCTGCTAGTAGATAATTATTTTCTTATTTGAATTACTTCCATGATTATGAACATTATCACTTTGAATACAATATGTAAATCATATAATATATAAATTAAAAGGTGAAGTGTCAGCCAATTCCATAAACACATATCTTGTACCAATATTGTTACTTGAAATATATTGATATAACTTTTTTATTTATGAACAATACAATAGTGAAAACTGCATTTAAATCGGATAAACCGGTTATGAGATTAGCGTAAATAAACAAACAGATACACAGATAAACATATGAGAGATATTATGAGTTCTATCGGATTGATAAATTACCCCAATAATAGATTTTTATCATATTCTCCTCACGTACAGATACACTTTACAATTTTATTATAATATGTAGGATATGTTCTATAAAAATATTGTATTTGTGCTTAGGTACATTATTTCGGTTTAGTTTTCGTGTATTTTTTTTCTTCATGAAACCGTTTCGTGAACCGTAAAATAGTAGCTAGCTAGTTCACAGGCAAACATGCCCAAACTAATAATTTATGGCACACGGAGCCACGATAAGTATACAATACTCGCAACTTAAATTGATTATTAAAAGCTTATCGTTATGTATCTTGATAATAATATTAGCGATAGAATGTGTGTCTAGCCAAGTTAAAATAAAATAACCGATTCGTCTTCGCCAAAAGAAGAATCTGAGATTTATGCGGTGTATTTTTAAAATATACATAACCTAGTTTAGGTTTGGTACAAGTAAAAATACTTTTGTACCAATTTTATATTATACTGATCTTTGCTCTCATTTCATATTTATATTTTTGATAGGATATATCACATTACACAAAAAAAATATAAAATTAAATTTTCAAATACGTGACATCATATTTAATATTTTTTTTCAGCTTCTCGCTGTATCTTGTACACAGCAGGGTAGGCAGAGGGAACCTCGGTGTTAAGACACTTTATTCCCCTCTTTTTGCCGAATTCTGGAGGCAAAAGTTCTACGTGTTGAGCGGCAGAACTCAACGTCGCGCTTTGCCCTGACACTACTAAATGAAAATATTAATTTAAATAAATATTTAACTTTTTTAAATAGGGATCGAAGTTATAACCAGTCGCGTTTACAGTCACACTTTGTGCCCTTGAGCTACAACGGCCTCGACGACAGCCTTTAATTTTATTTTGTATTAAAACACGTATTGCTTAAACATTTATGGCGTGTCTGGAGGATATACGAAAAATTTATTCGATAAGAATTTTATTTGGCTGATTGAGTCATTAAAATTATATTAATGATAGTAGTGGTTAGTGCTAAGTCATCACGGCACAGATGGGGTGTCTGGCTGTACAGGCTACAATTTACTACTCGTAGTGAGTTTCCCAATTGTCGAAATATTTCTTGTATTATGTGACTAGATCAGGAAATCAGAATAATTAATTAATTCCTTCCACTCGTCTTCACGTATACATCACACGATGAGCCGCTGCACCACGGCGGACGTGTATGATCTTATGGACGTATAGGTGTAAAGGGTTGCTTAATCTTTACAATATTAAAATAGATTTATATTAACTACATTATTAGAAACAAGACATACATAGATATAAAAAAATCAAGCCGGAATCATCTAAAATCTTATATTTTAATAAGCTTTTAAAAGATTCTCACTTACTTTATACTGGAACGTGAAGTATTCTGGTCCGTATTATATTCAAATAATACGAAATTCATTTGGTAAGAGCATAAATTCTTTTTTTATTTAAGAAAAACACCCAAACTGTAATACTGAATGGATATAATGTTCTTTTGATGTACCTGCTAGGCTAATAACGAAAATTCTTATTTTATGGACAAGTAGTGGCGTACACGTGGCTTTGCTCGCTTCTGATTATTGTTATTTTATAGGCTATTATCTATTATAGTCAAAATATACATAACCTTTACATAAATTGTATGTAGCCTATATTTATTTTGATGTCTCAGCTATATTAATTTGGTGTTTCGTATATTAGTTTAATAAGGGTTTCGAAGGTTCCGAAAATATAAGATAAAATAGCAAACCTCCCTCTTATATGTGCGGGATACAACGTGAAAAAAAGCTAAAGTTAAACTAAATTACTAAAACATTACAAATAAATAAAACACTAACAACGAATATAATAAAAATATATATTCATTAAAACCACTTATTTTTTTTATATAATAGTCTAATTTCCAATAACTCACTGTTTGATATTCATAGTGTGAGGGTCGGCGCGTTCAAAGGAAGCGGTATACTATTATTGTACGGCTATCTCTTAATAAATAATATTGCACATTTAAATTAACATTGAATGTCTAGATGGCGTTGACAACAGCGAGTGGAACAGTGGAACAGTGGAAACTCGCTCGACTCGGAACGTCGCGATGTGGTGTGGATACAATTTATGCACTTTGGCACCACCAGCTCTGTGGCACAGTCGGTAGCGCGTTCTGTTGTACAAACAGAAAGGTCCTGGGTTCGAATCCTGGCAGAGCTTTATCTGAAAATTCTGTATATATTCTTTTGTTATTTTTATAAAAATTATTTTTTTATTTTTATATGAATTTTATAGCTAAATTATAATATATTTTTTAACTATACATTTTTTAATAAAAAAATCCTTTAATCTATCTAATAATATCTCTAAGAATATATGTAAAAAGTTTCATAATTATCGTTTGAGTACATTTGACATGAAAGTTTAACAAACAAACTTACTTATTAGAATATCGATTGTGGATGCTGCCATCATTAACATGTAAAACATAAAACAACACAAATTATTGAAGTAGTTACTCCCTTTTTTTTTAATAATATTGCGATAAACTTATTTCTAAATTAAGGTCATCTACTGAAAAGTTAAGTGAGGTATTATGCACTTTTCATCCATCTAATATCTAAGATATAATATAAATATTCATACCGTCTTAGTAAAAGTAGAACGCCACGCTGCCGCCACTCCACCACCATGGTGTTATGAAAATGAAACACTCATTTTTATATGAAGTCAAATCTATGTAAGTAAATAATATGGCTGCCAGCATTTACATAAATTTCTACTACATATAACGTATTACATACATACTCCTTACATAGTTAGGTAATCTCGTAATGCAAGTGTTTCATACTATCACTACCGCGTAATACATCGACCGTAATGAAACTGTATACAGCTCTTAAGCAGAATTATTCGGCAACCTTTTACTGTGATGAGATTTTCTTTGTCATCGAGTTGCTAAAAAAAAAATCTCTCTTTATTTGTATGCTTGTACGCGCTAATCTCCGGAACTACTGGACGGATTTGAATGAAACTTTTTTGTCGTATAGTTATTATGTCTAGGCAACATTTAGGGTATAGTTTATTTTAAAATTTACATACCTGATGTGGAACCTTAACGGCCTGTCTAAACTATAAGAGGACTGCCTTGAGGAAACTTGAACAACGTGACAAACAATTTCCATCCCACGTAACAAAAATGAAGCTCTGGAGTACTTGACGTGGAAGCCATGTTCCACGAAGAAGATATGTAAATATTGCGTCTTAGTAAAAATTGAAAAATATAACAAGCATTTACTTTCCACAAAATAAAAATAAAGATCAAGCAACTGATATGGAGCCCAACAGTCCAAACCTTAAAGTTTACACCCTAAGAGATATGAATATACATCTTCATAATGTCATATTTAATGGTATTAAAACCCGCGAGTTATACCCCGATATATATATAATAAATTATGTACTATAAAATTTATAATTATAATATATTTAATTCCAATCTAAATGTAAAAAAAAAATATTTTTCTAAAAAAAATGTCCATATTGTCGATAAATGGAGGCTATTATGAACCGTTTTTTACCAGTGCCGTAACGGAAACGATTATTCATATCACACCTGCAGAAGTTATGGAGGCAGTTTGGACGCGGGATTGGCTTCCATCCAGAAATTTTAAGCCAGACTTCAAGTGGCACACTATATGTCAAAGTCATGTATGTAATGCTTGCCTCATATAACTCACGTTTCGATGACAAACGAACTGAAATAACGATGAAAGAATTATATTTTTTCTTACTTTATATATATACATAGAAAGACTTTAATTATTTTAAGCGATAGTTATGTAAAAAATGACATGTTTCAAGTGTAAAATTATGTTTACCTACGAAATAAAAATATTTTGACTTTAACTTTAATATTTCTTAATTATAATTTTTTGTAGTATTATATGTATATGTCAAAAATGTTATATATTTTCTACGAAAGGTGCAAATGCAAGGTATATGTTACATGCAAAAAATAAATAAAATACAAATTATCCGGTTCTTGACCCAACAGCTAAGCGACAATCTCTTTAGATGTTGGTCGAGGCTTTTCGCTATTAAACCGTTAACTGAAACGACTATCGGCACAATGATAGTCGCATTTACATCCCACATGGAGGTAATCTCATGGGCTAAGTCCAAATATTTAGATAATTTTTTTCTTTTTCGGCCTTCACGAGATTGTCATCATGTGGGATAGTAACGTCAACAATCACTGCGCGGCGCGCTACTCGGTCTACTAGTACTATATCAGGTCTATTGGCAACAATATACCTGTCAGTAATAACAGACCGATCCCAGTAGAGCAAAGCAGAGCTATTTTCAAGAACAGACGTGGGATTGTACCTATAGTAAGGTACCTCCAATTTCACAAGACCATATTGAAGAGCAAGTTGCTGATGTATTATCTTGGCTACTTGATTGTGTCTATACAAATACTCACCGTTAGCAAGATGAGAACAACCAGACACAATATGTCTGAGGGACTCCCCAGGTCGATGACACGCCCGGCAGATATCGATATCTCGATATATCTTTCATAATATGTCTCTGGTAGTTCCGTGTCTTGATAACTTCGTCCATAATTCCACAGACAAAACTTTCAGTTTCAAAATCAAATCAAAATCATGACTAGGAATCGTATTCGCTACCATCGCATATACAGCCTTTTACTCTGACACTACGCCACGTTAAAAATGTATTTGCACAAGTAAAAAATATAGATGTTCATACATATCCGAGTGGAGAATTATGAGAAGAACGTTCGTTGCATTTCTTCGCTATTGCTATGTCGATTCTTTAAGCGGGACTCGAGCCAGATCTTACATTACCTATGGAGGCGATAAAACGACCATTGTGATTTCATGCTTTTATATTATTTGCTGCTGAAATGTGAAAATATTATATAATATAATATGAGTATTTCTTGAACATTTTTACACGAAATTGAGTATAATATAATATTGTAAGTCGCACATTTTTATATTACATTTAAATATTTAAATAAGTTTTGTAGGTTTATTAAAACATAGAACTGATTTCTAAAACATAGAAAGCTCTTTCTTAAAAGTAAGCAAGTTTTTTTTAATATACTAACAAAAACCTTACAAATTTTGATTCTTAAATTCTAAGATATTAACAGCTTTAAAGCTCTTCCTAGAATTTCATAATAAGATAATTATTACTCATTATATCAATTCAATTCCAATATATAATACATATCTGCAATAGTCAGTACATGATTATTAGATATACAAACGATTTTTTTAAACGAACAATTATTACAATAAGATTAACAAAAGATACTCGTATAACAAACACATCGTAAAGGATAAAAAAGAAAAAAAGACTGAGATGAATTATAAACTCACTGAAAACCTTTAAAAATATATATATTTTTGATCTTCATATTAAAGTTTGTCTTTCCCTTGTTCGACCATATATCTCCTTATCTAACTATACACACTCACACGGTTCATATATTTTTTCTCTCAGATATAAACTTCAACAGACTCACTTCTTCCTAAAATACAAGTTTGTTCCTAGTTTAGCCATTTAATAACTGTGTAACTTGTGCAAGATTATTTCATGTAATGTTCATTTTCTCTGTACTCATTGTACAAAGAATGTAGAAATATTTTTTTTTATTATTATTATTTATAATTCGCTGCGTAATCTTATCCTTCAGGGACCTATATTTACGATATTTGGCAAAATGTGATAACTTATTATACAATAGAAACTAAGGAAAAATCTAAAACAAATACAAATTGAGTGCATACACTCGCAAAGTTAAGTTCTGCTTCCCGTTGACTTACAATCACAAGTTGGTACGGAGCCGACTTGGACTTGATCAGTTATTTTTTATCTGTATATGTGTCATTCTAACAATCGTGATATCTAAAACAGCACATATTTAACAGTTGTTTAAAAATAAGTGTAATTACAGCAATTTATTTAATCACTTCGTCTATTTAATGGGTTAAGGCGAAATGGCTCGAGGACACATTTAATTGCATCTATGCAGTATTATAAGTCACACTGATGGTGTTCTAGCATTTTATATTATGCATTTATTTTAAACTTTACAAATATTTGCAGAATCAAGGGTTCTCTTGCGTGCAAAGTAGTTTTTTTTAAATATAAGCATTTTTCTATTTATCAGCTTCACGTCGTATCCTACACGTAGTAGCAAGGTAGGCAGAGGTACCCAAGTGCTATGACACCCCAGTCTCTACTTTCTGCCAAAACTTGGAAGTATTGCGTGTTAAGTGGTGGAAATCAAACCCGTGCTTTGGCGTCAACACTAAAGCGAATAAATTAAAATATTAAACATCTCATTTCCTCGATTGAAAATCGAACCAGAACCAGTCGTGTTTACAGTCACACGTTTGTTCCCCTTCGCCATGATTAGCCCTTAATATTTTTTCTATAAGAGGTTTCACATATTCACTTAAAACATGAATAAATCTATACTAAAAAAACATAGTTTAACTTGAACTATAACCGATTATAAGTATAGTATAAATGCTTACTATACAATCGTAATAAATGAATATTTAAATGTAAATAAATAATTTGTGCATGAGTTTTAAAAAAATCTTCACCGAAACTAGAATCTACCGATCAATGCGAATGACGATACTCTAGTTAAAATACTAGTGATCTATGAAATATAAATAAAATTGTTTTGAATAGGTGTCTTGTTTACTGCCTCGTCGGTATAATTATAAAAAATAGGCCATGCCAGTCGCAGAGGGTTAAGAGTAGCGACAGTACAGTATATTCTTGTGAAGCTACCGCTGAAAGGTACGGTTGATGTTTTTCATAATTTTATCGATAACCAGTATTCTGCTCTCGGCTTCGCGCTTACGATTTATGTCTATTTCATTTATATTGTCTAGCGTTTGTGGATAAGCGCGCAAAAATACGTTTTTTACGACCTATAAAAAAAAACATTATATATTCCGTCAGAAATCATGTCACACAAATATTATTTATGTATCATAATTATAGGCCTTCTCTTCTCGAGTGAGAATGGAATCCACAACCTCTCGCGTTTGCAGTCACGCTTGTGCTCATGATTCACGTCTAGCCTCAAATTGATATATTTAATTTTTTTCGATGAAAATGAATATCGAACTTGTGACCTGTTCAGAGTCCCTTTACGTTATATCATTTGGCACTACCTGCTATTTGACCTATTTAAAATTATTGAAATGCCCATTATAATATATTTCCAAGATGTCTCTCTATTGACTCTCATTTAGTTAACCTCTGTTCAGGCCAAACGCCTCTTATAATTTAATTGAGTCTTAACATTACCCTCTCGTAGCATTATATTATTCTTGTCTGGTGCAACATGTCATGGAATTCTCCCTCTATCAGGTTGACTTCTTGGTGTAATAATTAAAATAGCATGTGCTTATGTGCCTTTTATAGGAATTACAATTTCCCTCGTTCTTTTATATTGGTATAGAATGTTGAAATGGTATGAAAATGGTATGAAAAATATGTAGATACCGTCGTGGCGATTTTCACGTTGTTTTAATGGACTCAATTTTTTATCCTACTATTATTATAAATGTGAAAGTTTATAAGGATTAATGTATGTTCCATTTTCACGTAAAATACTACTTTCTAAAACGAATTTTGATGAAACTTTACAGTAGTATAGATTATACATGAGAGTAATACATAAATGTAAGCATTTTGTATCATTCTGATATAATATAAGTAAAAGTATAAGCGGGTATGGATACAATTTTTTCATTGAATTGATATATTACCTAAAAAAAATAATTTTATATACCATTAGAAGTATCAGTTTCTACGCACTTCATATAGATAAATAAAACGAAATAAAATTCCACAAAATAGCTTAGTATATAATATAGATACAAAAAAAAAAAGCTTGCCCGCTTTCCGCTACATTTTGAGCTCCGCTACTCAACACACAATGTGTTGAGTAGAGGAGCTGAACGCCGTTCTTTGCATCTTCAAAACAGAACTACAAATTTCAAAACAGTGTATGCCGTAGAAAATGAAACATTATAGATAAAGTAAATATGAAACATTTAGATTCATAGAGTTTATCTAGTCATAAAATAGTAAAATAGAATCATTTATATCTGAATTGATGAAAGATATGTTTAAGGTGTAATTAAAAAAAATCTTTTGATTTTTTTTTTAATTCGAATACTGGAGACACTGCATGTTGAGTGACAGAATCATCAGGGTGAGATGTTGCGACACCAGAGGTTTGTGCAGTTTGTAGGATATTAATAATTTCAAATTTCGTTCATACAATTTTTATAAATCTAAAATAAAATCATTAGTTAGTAGTTCGATCGGTATTACGAAAATATATTTGATGATCATAAAATATTCTATAATGACTGTCAGCTAAATTGAGATTACGGCTATTGAAAGTAATTTCGTCGATATTCTGTCCACTTTTCACAAAGAATGAATACTCTCCTAGTAAACGCTGGAATGGCAGAAAATGAAATTTTAAAAAGATGAAGAAGACTTTAAAATTATTTTTTTGTACTTAAATAAACATTTATGAATACATTATATATATATTTTTTTTATTTTATAGCAATCATTTACGAGGATACATATGGTTTAGTCACGAAATGTAAAATAAAAACAAATTGTTTATTTGTTACATAGCCAACGTTATTTAAGGAAAATAAATTCATGTTCAAATTTATATTAATTAAGATCTTAGATTTATATGTAAGTACCCACAATTCAAAATTAGTAAACATTTAGAGTTCCACAATCCAGATGCCGTTTGTTATCGCATTGTTAGATCAATTGTCGCTGCAAATTGTTGCGGAACTAAGCGTTCCACAGATTGTAAGAGAACAAAATATTTAATTAAACAATTGAAGTGCAGATATATAAAAAAGTGAGCTCTGTAGATGGAAGATTTAATTAAATATTTATTGCGTAGATCGGATACCAGAACGAACAAATAATAATATAAAATATTTTAAATCTGGGGAATGGAGTTAACTTTACACGAGTTCCCTCTGCCTACCCTGCTATGTACGGGATAGAGCGTGAAGTTATTTTAAATCAAAAAACTATACATTGCCTGAATTTCAGAAAAACCTCGAGATCTCCTATTTTTGGAGGGCGCGATGAATAACGCGAATCGGGCGAGCCCGACTTACGCTTGTCTTTTTATAAACTTCAATGTAACTCACAATGAAATAACTTTTAAATAAGATCAATTGAAATAATTACTTTGTCGTTATCGCGACAACTTCCTATTAATAATAATATCACATTTATGAAAATATGATAGTTTTTGACGACATCTTTTTCTACTTTCACGCAAAAACTACAATACCAATTTAGATAAAACTTTACAGAAATATAGTTAGCACATCAGGAAAACACAACCTAAAATTTTTGTAAACATTTTTTTATAATTTGTCTGTAATATAACAATAAGTTCAAGCGGGCGAAGCCGCGTGAGGGTCGCTTGTATATTATAAAAGGACTTAACAGAATAAGCTCCATACAATTAACTTACTATCATTAGCCTAAATGCATAGCAAGTTCCCAAGCGGTATTATTTGCGCCTTAAGCGTCAGTGCCAAATTTCTGGCCTTCCTCTTGGCACGTATTCTGTTTACGATATATTCGTGATTAACTTGCTTCATATTATATATTATACACCCAAATGTGCCGTAATTTACCCTACTGGGTTTAAATAAATGAAAATAATAATAATATCTTTGTGGAACAAACGAGATCTGATTGTAAATAGTTGTAGATTTAATATAATTTCTTCTCAGAGGAATGATTATACTATTATTTTAATTGTTTTCTCTTCTTTGCTCTTAAGTTAAGTTTAAAAATTAGGTGGAAAGTAAAAACTGTGTGTCTTAGAAGTAGGTTCTCTGTGTATTATACAATTTTTGACTTCCCTGTGTATATCGCTCATAGCAGGGTAGACAGAGGGAATACGGGAACCTTTTATTAAGACACTTCTTCAATTATTGAGGCATTGCGTATTGAGTGTCTAATCTAACGAGAGTCTAACGCTGCATTCGGTCTTTTTCTTGGGGCCGTTTCCAAATGGGGTGAAAGTAATCTGCTTCAATTCAACCAATAAAAATTACTATTTGTCGTGTGGCTAGTGTTCCAAAACACTCCTCTTCATCACTTCACTCAAGTACCATCCATACCAACTGGATACGACCATAGTGTTTCCAGGTCGACACGACTTGGGTATCTTCAAAAAGCACGTCGGTCTCCACCTTTTAGGCCAGTAGCGGTGTAACATGGGGGGATTTGCTCGTTCGCCTTGTCTTTTTCCAATAAAAAAAGTCCAATCAGAAACAGAATTGTTTATGTCTCTTTGTAACATGGTAATGTAATTTTGTGTCTCACTATTTTTATACAGAACTGTTTTAAAGTAAAATCATTCCATCCTCCGCGTTCAAAACGTAGTGTCTTAACACAGGGATCTATCTACCGACACTGCTATGTGACATCAATTTAAGATGAACAAAATATTATAAAAGAAAAGTATATCATCTACCATCTAAAATAAGCCTTATCATATATGCTGCTATTTATAACAGTACAATATTTGGCAAAAAGCCTACCGTTTTATGTTTCATTTGTCAAGCGCTGTGACAGCTTTTAATATAAAGAAAAGAACCTATGAGGTTGATTACGACGTTAGATTTCACGATTTTTTTTTAAATATTACCTAACACATTACTAACTAACTAATTTGTGACCGTAAAAATAAAGGAGCTATTTGATCATTTAATAATTATTAAAATACATTGAATGACGGAACTCAACGCCGCGCTTTGCCTTGTTTCCAGAGCGAGGAAATGAAAATATTAAATATATTCATTTCATCAAGCCCAAGGAATCGAACCCTAAGCCGTCTTTATAACAGTCACACGCTTATGGTACTGCGCTACGACGGTCAGGTTTAAGTAATATTTCACATTTCTCGTAAAGCAAATGGCGGCGTTAAGTTGTTCCAATCAATATAAAATACAAACATACTTTTTGTTTAGCTACTTACATTAAAAAACGTGAAAATATAAAATTCATTGTTTGACGAAAAAATTTTGGTTTCAAAAACACAATCATGTGGTCACCACCACGTCATTAATGCGAGAGCCACTGGCGAGGGTACCAGTTTTGGTAGTATGTCCGTAAAATGCGGCTACGAAACTCCGAACTTCACAGTTATGTATTGTAAAAGACCTACTTAACGAGCAAAATTAATAATTATGTAAGCTAATTAGTAGCCCTAAGAACAATGATGGAATGGTATGAGATGGTCTAAAAGTCTAAAATAACAGAAAGCTCGAAATAAAACAATATAGGAAATAAATTTACCAAACAAAAGGGACTTAGGATAGTAATATAGGTCAAGGAAATCAAAAGAACTTACATGATCAACTATTGTGTATATATAATTTATAATTAATTAAGGCTTAATTTTATTTTAGGCTTAATGTTTTCCGGCATTTTGGGGTAGGAACAATCTAGTGTTAAAATTCTCTGTGCAATTTGTATTTTAAATTGTAATATTTATAAATTAATTTAATTAAGTTCTGACAATACTTTATTGTAATTGAATGGAAAAGTTGAAAATAGGCTTCATCTGTGTCACTAAGCTATTGTCTGCCTACACTAGTGCGTGGGATACACCGGTAAAGTGAACAAAATTGGTCATCATATCAAAACTAAATACTAATATAATTAAACTTCTTATAGATCTTATTTTCAAGTTTTGAAATGTTTTTTTTTGTAAATTGACTTAAGCTTTTAAAATATTCCCTCACGATTGGAATTGGGGTAAAATTGCTAGTTTTATATAATAATTTTAAGATTTCCTACACGATATTATGGCAAATAATAAATTACTTTTACAGTTTATATAGGGGTAAGTTTTTTAGTTGTTATTAGCCCTCGACATGCGAGCAAGGGACATGCAAAGTAAAATGTTAGTGCGTTAGTGTAACGTTATAAGCATATTAACGTAACGATTGGTTATATCGTTACTTCTTATATATAGCAAGAATATTACAGTAACGTATTTACTAGATTACTATTGGCATTTTTTTTTATCTGTAGAAAAAATTAAGACTTGAGGCGCCGGGGCACAAGCCGGACAAAATACGCCACGATTCCCATTTGAGGAAATTAAATATTTAATATTGTCATTTCTTCGCTCTGGTGTCAGGGCAGAGCGGGCTAATTGGCCTGAAGTACGGAGTGGGTGTCTTAACACTAGGCTACCTCTACTTGCCCTCGTACATGCGGGATACAGCGTGAAGATGAAAAGGAAACTTTAAAATTAAGATTTTTAATGAAGTATAACCAAAATGTCCACAAGAACTGTCAAACAAAATTCTATAACTGTTTTGTATCCTTAAGACTCGCTTCTATTTGAGAAAAGGCAAAGAGAATTATTATAAAATGAAAATGTGAAATATTTATGTCGCTTGCCATGTTGAGTTTTCTTTCAGAAGTGGGAAATGCAAGGAGATAAAAATAAAATTTTAAAGAGCTAACAAGGATAGTTAAATTTTTGTTATTTAATTTTTAATATTATATATATACAAAAAAATATTCAATTTAATCATATCATACGTCATATATTAAATTAGGCCAGGAGTAGGTGCGTTATGAGCGTTTCGTTGAAGCAAGAATACATATACTGCAGTCAATTTTCTTTCAAATTTTTGTAATTTAATTGCCTTTGTCAATAGTGAATATGAACTATTTACTATATAATAACTGCCATAGTTGTGCGTAGAAAAACGTTCAGATTTTACAAAATAACGATGGTCTGGCTTCAACTGGCTAGTTGCCGCATTATTTTCAATTCCCCGTTTGGATAAACAAAGCACGGTGTTAAGAAACGCCACATAACAGGCAATACCTGGTTTTAACCAGTACTTTAACTGTCTCTCTCCAAAAAAACAGCATTATGCTACTTATTTTAAATAAAAGAATATTATATAAATATAGTACATTTCAACTAAAAAAAGTAGTTAAGTCAAACGTGACATGAATAGGGGAATTACATATCGGCACGCGATAGCGCTTGAGATTTGAGCAACGTTATTATGAAAAATTACTTCAGTTGTAATATTAAAGGAAATGTTCACAAAATACTTTCTTACATAATGATATTTTCTTCTCGTATCTCTCCGCTATCGTGTAAAAATCAATAAGAGATTTTATTTTTTTCAGCTAAGCTTCTGTAATTCACCTAATTTTTTATCTTTTGAACCTCAAAAGTTTTTCTAACTGCGTTAAAATATTATTCTAATCCTCGCTGTAGCCGTGCGATTTTCACGTTGAATTCCGCATATATCTAGTTAGGCGAAGAAAAGCTAGTGTCAAAATATTCCATTCAGCACTTTCCGTCCAGATTCGAGACAATGATAAGTGACGGCACTCAATGTCAAACTTTGTCATATCAGATTGTGAAATAGGAATGGTCAACCCCCCGAGTGGAAATGAAATTCACAAGCATTGTGATTATAGTTAGAGGCTGTCCCGCGCGCCACGATGTAAGATATCATATAATCGTAATCGTAATAATTCTTCATTAGTGCGTAAGGCTTTACGTTAATATAAACTTTTTTGTCTAAAATGTAGAAAGGGCTAATAGCTCGTGCGCCCTCGTCGGATGACCAGTGGTTATAAAGTTTTCAATCAAAATTCATAGAAGTACCTAATGGGTGCCTAATCCTGAACATATATGTAAATTTTATATTTTTGTGTAGTTGTACATGTTTGGTATAACCACACTAAAAATACTATATATGCGTATAAAGCAGAATGTTCGCGGCTTCGCCCGCTTAACCTTAACTTACCGTCAACGTCGTCTGCCCGTTGTGGTCGGTTATCATTCATTATATATTTGTAACCCACATCCTGTAAATAACGCCTAGCACTTATTGTAATGAAGTTTCATACAAAATTTCAACCCCTAAAACAACCTCTTTGGAGTCGAATATTGGAAAATTCCGTCTCATTGAGCAAATACGTCTTATAAATAATGTCCATACAAAATTTAAGATTCCTAGCACTTGTATGTATGTAATAGTTCTTGAGATTTCGAGATGAGTGAGTGAGTCGATTTTGTACATATATATATATATTAAGTGTTTGCGTAATACGTTTGTTTGTTATTTGACCTGTAATGCTAACTTAAAACAAATTCTTTACCAATGAGAGCGTAAAGCCACGAGCTCATCTGAGTGAACTAATTACAGTAAATGAATTTCGTTCTGGTTTTCACACACGTTGTTTCATGAGAAAGCTCCATAGTGGCGTGCTGCAATTTTAATTCTATTAATAGTTGTAGTGTGTATATTTAATTTAACTTTAAAATTATTTCATGTGTGGTAATAGTAATTACACTGGTTCCTAAGGTAGTTTTTTTTTAGCTTTTGAATAACTTTAATATAAGATTTAGTAGATTTGTTATACTGCGTGAGAAATTATCAATTCACGATTTATTATTTCTTCACATCATCGTTCTCCATACATTATTTTATGAAAAATGTTTAATTATATAATTTCATGTCTATATCATTTTATTTTATTTAACAAGTTATATAAACAAGGGCATAAACGTGTGACAATATAATTATAATACAATATAATTCAAAATAACATGGATTTACTCATGGATTATTATTTATATAAAATTTCAATGTTCTTGTATACAAACGCACTGTACACGTATATAAAAACTTGATTTTAGTCAAGCATTTATGTTAGTCATAATATAATTAAGATCATTAGTATTTGGGTGTCTGCTTGCTTCATTGTACTTTATTGTACTATGATTTAATTTATTTTTATATGAGAATAGTATTCAATTTATACTATTTCGTAACCACTCCTCCATAAAATTTTCATTTAACACCAATTTTATTATAAAATTGATTCAGTTAAGTTATATAATTTTAAGCGGATCCAAGTACAATTATTCTGTGCATTTTAAACTATAACTGAATTCAATTTAGAACAGTTAACATAGAATTTCGTTGTATCAAAATTTTATGATATTACAGCGTAATTTATACTAAAACTACATTCTACTAATATAATGAAAATTGACGATTCCTGAAAAGTTTTGTTCGGTTTATGTGCAGTATCTCAGATATGCAAATATTTTGTTTGCATAGCTTAGTATAGAATTCACATTAATTATTATTGATATTTTTACATATTTTTCACATTAATTATTCAGTGAATTGTAGCAGCAGCAGCATTTGCTGGTTTATTAATAAAAAAAACAATTTTTAAAAAAATATTTATAAAAAACGTTGAGACTGTGTTGAATTATAATACCAGTAAATTCATATTTAACTTGTAAACACGAGTAAATCAAACATCCAGCAACAAGTAAACGAAATAAATCATTTTCGTGGAGTAAATTATTTAGTAACTCTAATTTAGAGATTTTTTTTTCATCTTTTTGCAGCAGGATGGTAGGATAGATAGAGAGTTAATATTATAAATGAACAAAAGCATTAAAAAAAAAATCGGCTTCACGCTGTATCCCGCATACTGTAGGGTAGGCAGAGGGAAATTTTTGGTGATTATAATTTTAACCAAACATTGTTATATGAATGGATCATGCTTCACAAATACTCTTGGTTTCACCTCATGAATTTATATTGTTGAGTTCATCATGTTTGTAATTTTAAAAAGCAACAATTCATGGAAAATTGCAAAAGCTCTCTGAAATTGTTTACATTTTCGGCGGAGTGTCTCAATTCGATTATTTTGTAAAATTCAATGTCGGCACTCGCGTTTTATTCTCTGCTGTAGATACAATTTTAAATGTATTCGCTTTCAATTTTGAAAAAGCAATCCACAAGATTATATTTTTGTGTGAGGTAAAATTGTACTCAATGAATGGAAACTGAATACCAAATTGCAGCAATGTTTTAACGGTTAAAACATTAAAAATGTACGTAAAGTGTAATAATATAGTTTTTTTAAACAAGTAAGTTTATTTACTTATTCAAAAATTATACTAACTAAGTTACTAAATTTAGCCTTAAAATTTCTAATCTTGCATTATAGAAGTTCTGTACCGCCTATTTTTAAAAAATTAAGCTTGTTTCAGCTTCATGTCGTATTCTGTATTAAGTAGAAATATGTTGAATTTAGAATATCGTACACATATACACACACTCACATGCAATATTAAGTTGAACTAGGAACTTAAAATCCAAGTACTCTTTGTCCCTCAGCTCCGAGACAAACTGACTCGAGTAGACAGTACACATTGCAGGTCGCAATGCAGTACATAAAGGCGCGGGCCCACTGCGGTGGTGACGTCATTGATACACTGGGAGTACACGAATATGACCCACGACTATGTACAGCTCGCTTATCGCAGCGCAGTCTATATCCTCGGATTACAGTGGCACGTGCGCCACGCTATACATTATTCGTGGTTTTTAGTGTAATCCAGTGGAAACATTGACCCACGTTGTCAAACAAATTAATTAATAACATGCAGCTAAATAGCGCCGCGTGTCCGTGTACAGCGTGCACCGCGGTGGGCGCACGCCTTTATATCATATGAGAATATTCCGTTCAATATAAAACTAAAAAAGCCCTTCTGTCTTCATTTTATTTTCATAGTAAAACATTTTTTAAATATAGATATATAAATTGGGCCATTCGTAACGCAGAGGCAAAAAGTGTGACTGTAAGCGCTTTAGGTTATGGGGTTCGATTTCTACTCGAGGAAATTAAATATATAATATGGCCATTTCTTCGCTTTGGTTTCGAGGAAATGTGTTTTTAGTCCCGCCAACTCGACATGTAAAGCTTCCAGAATTCGGCGGAAAATGAAACGAAGTTACCCTGCTATGTGTGAGATACAGCGTTATATTAAAAAAAAGTAATTGATTAGGGCTTCCACTTGAGTACTTTTGAGATTAAGTGCTGATACACTTAAAATTCCACTCGAGTTCAACGGTTTAATGGTCCTCATTAGCTCACCCTGGGTCAAGAGCTAGAAAAAATTTGCATATACAAACGTTAAGTGTCTCTTATCGCTGTGGAACAGTGATTTACTTAATAAACGGTAGTTGTAGGTTACTTTTCAAGTAAGGGTAGTAATTATATTCAACAGTTTGTTTTTTATACCGGATCTGGTAAAAATAAAGCACAGCTTTGTTATACACCTTACTCAATCTTACTGTGTAACAAACTTATAAATTAATGTTTCATATCTTTCATGACAACTTGTGAAAATTATCAAATAACATGCAGAATGTTTATTTATAACATTTGAATAACCCAACTAATTTTAATATCTCGTGTATTTAGTAACCAGAGCGTATCTTGGTCAGGACGGTCCTATAGTTAGTTTCGAGGTTTCGCTATCACCGCTTGAATCTTCCGATTCCGGTCACTAATATTAGTTCCATATATCGTTGAACGAATCTGGAATATGGAATAGATACTATAGTGCATAATATGTTTTAGTTTTTAATTTTGTGTTTAACAGTTCAAGAAAAGATAATTTATAGCTAGATCATATAAAGAATTATTGTTATTGTTATTGACTACCTTAATAGTTATTGACTATCTTTGAGTATTCATTTGGATTTCAGCTGGGACCGGGCACTATGAACGGGATTTTCGCTGTCAAAAATTTGATGGAGGCATACAGGGAAAAAAGAAAGCTCTGCATATGGCTTTTTTAAATCTGCAGAAGGCCTTTGACTGTGTGCCTCGTCAGTATATCTGGTGGGCATTGCGATCCGAAAGAATCCCTGGCGTCTATATTCAGATAATCAGAGACATGTATCACGATTCCGCTTTTTTGGTTAGGACTACTGTTGGTGACACTAAACCCTTCCAAATTACAGTAAGGGGGTAACATTTGCCGGGGTTAATACCAGGAGGAAGAAAAAAATATTAAAACGATATCAATGTGCAAATTTATACAGAGTTCAGAGTTATAGTTAATAAATTGGGACTGATAGATCCAATATACAGTAATCGAATTTGTACTTAATTATATAATGTAATACTTAATTTTCTACCCCGCTAAAAAAAGCGTGAACGGAAAAAGATATATTTTTTTCTAGCTCAAAACTATTATACGTAAAAATATATTATACTAATAACTTAAAGCATATATTTTTTAATATTTCTTACTTTATACTCAAACGAGTAATATTTTTATACATTTATCCTGACCATACTAATATTAGATATTTCATACTAACGTTATAAAATTCTCACTACGTACTAAATATGTACGTAAATATAAAAGGTTAAGTGTGAGTCGTAATCGCCAACCGAGGCTTTCATGCTAATTTCAGATACTAACTTATTTTTGCGGTAGTATGCACTCATTTTGTATGAAATGAATTAGTAATATAAGCTCGTAATGATGATTTTTTTCTGTGAAATACCATTAAACTTTCAAGCTTAAATTTTCGTTACTTCGTTCGTTGCTTTGTGTCTTCTTCTCTTATCTTTCTTCTTTTGATTGTGTTAGCTTAGAAGGTTGATGCTTTTTCTGTACATTAAGATACCGTAGACCTAAATATTTGATTTCCAGCTGAACTGTGGAGGTATTCTATGCAATTTCGAGATAAATAGTCAAGAGACATATGTACAACTAAGTGTTCCATTTTTACCTTTTCTTCTCTTAATAATGCAATAATATTTTGACATTTTATTATTTTAATTGAAAAATATTGTAACCAAATCATGTCGTTTGGAAGAAGTAGCCTGATATTTGGTGACAAAATCCCAATTCACGTAAATGTCTCATTTAAAATTTCAATTTTTATATTCATTGCAAGTTGTAAATTCAATATTACCCAATTACGCTGCATCATCTTAGTTTAAATTAAGATGCTACTAAACTCGAGTTCTACCTACCTACGTACGATCTACGTTGCATACATTAAGTTACATAGAAATATCGATCACTTGACAAGAATATTTCCGAATGCCTAATATTTTACAGAATAAAGAAGACAAAGTAGAAACAGTAAATCTGAATAGGTATCAGTCGATTTATTTTTCATGTTTAAACCTTTTTTATTTTCTTAGGACTTTCATATTTTTTGGCAATTTCTCGCTATTCTTATATTATATGTTCTCTTTTTTGCATTCTACAAATGCCAGGAAACATTGAAAGCGAGCACTAAACGCTAAAGCCTTTGAAGTTAGGCAGCGATTTTTTACAAAAGAAAAATCCGATGGATTTAAATTTTTCAATTGTTTGAGCTAAAATATGTAGATGCAACCCATTGAACTGTGAAAACCATAAGCGAATTCAACTGGGAAATCATAGCAAGTTGTTATTGCATCATATACATATAATATAATAATTGAAAATTATGATGGTTATATAATTAAAGATAAAGCCAGACAGGTGTCCCACTATAAGGACTCCACTAATAAAAGTTTAATGTAAAAAAAGGCTGGTTTCTTTGTTTTACTTTCGCTGTATTCCGCACATAGCTAGCTGTAGGGTAGATAGAAGTTACTTGAAAGTGTAGTCTTAAGACTGAAGGCGTATTGAGTGACGTTACTCAATGCCGTGCCTTGCCTCGTTACTAGACCAAGGAAATGAAAATATTTAGTATTTCATTACTTCGAGAAATCGACTGGCCGCGTTTCTTAGTAAATGCAAAACACAAATTCTTATTATTTGTTTCAAACTTGGAATTTCGAAACTTGTTTTAATCTGGTCTTATCCTTATAAATGATATGCCTTCGTGACGTTAACTACACAATCATCTTGTATGAAATTAATCTAAACACCTATAAATATTAATGATTTTTCCTTTATTTATGTTTTAAACTCTCTCTTTGTGTCAAATTTAACAATTGTAGGTAAGCTTGATAAGAGGGGAGTTTTTTTAAGGCACGCCAAATAGGAATATTTTGTTTATAGCATATTTTTAAGACAGACTTTGGGACTTAATTCTGCAAATCTTTTTTACTGGTACTAATGTCAGATCTGATTTATTAAAAAATATATATATTTCTTGTATTAAGCAAATTAATTATTTTCCTTCATCGATTTACAAAAATCTAACGAACAATAATGATTCAACTCGTATTCGATGCAATCATCGAATGACTGACTGACATGACTTCAATACGGGTAGGACTATATTTTTGATGGCCTAATGAAAACAAGACCACTAAACAAGATGGAAAAATAAAAACATTTTAATAATCGTTAGCCCGAATGGACATCGAACCATATAAACATAGATATCGTGTACCACGGTGGCCTCTAAATCTCATATTTTTATATTATATACAACATAAAAAATCTAGTTAATTACATTTGCAAGTGATAAAATGAGAGACAGGAAAATATTATCATGTTGAAATATCTGAAGCATTCTCATGAAAACTGTTGAGATTTATCTGAAGATTTTCTTACAATATGAATGGCACTTAAAGCTACGATTGAGTGAGTTAAAAGGCTGTGATCGCTGTGATCTTTTATTTTATTGTATGTGCATGTAATTCATCTTGAATAATATAATACGAGCTGATCTTTTATGAATTTGTTACAAAATATAATATCCAGTCATGGCGCAGAGGTACAAAGTGTGTAAAATCGACTGGTTTTGTCCCCATGGGTCCATACCCATGGGGACAAATTCATTTCATTTCCTCGAGTGAGGATTAAACCCATGTTTAATCCTCACTCGAGGAAATGAAATATTTATTTAAATCCTTATTTTTATTTCTTCGCTCGTTGCTTTCGTCGGTGCAAATGGAAGACATGCGAAGCGTTGCGTTCTGCCACTCACCATGCAATGCCTCCAGAATTTGGCAGAAAGAGGGAACGAGGAGGGAACCTGTTTACCCAGTAGGCAGAGAGAACCTAGTGTTAAACACTGGGTTCCCTATGCCTACCATGCTGTGTGCGGGATACATCGTTTATTTCTATACTTGACTAAAATTTAAAAATAGCTTTTAGTAACAATTATTTATTATATAATTTTAAAATAGTACTATTACTGTACTTAATATCATATGAATAATGCTTATGTAAAAAAGTAAACTTATGTGAAAAACCTTAGTTGTTTTAAAAATACATGGAAATTAATAAAAACAAAGTTATTCTGTATACGCTTAGGAAACAAAATTGGACTTCAACAAAAATTCACGTTATATATAAACTTTCATTTCCATAGAATAGCAGAAAAGTCAAGTTGGAATTCGCTTGGTAGAACAAAAAGAAAGGGTAAAACCATAAAAGTATCTTTTAATCACAGTCCAATTTACTTTGCGGCGACGTTGCGGTGAGACGACGAGGTCTCGTGGTCTCGTATAAATGTATATATTGGCTTTTTATTGCAGAATTGTATTTGCCGAATACAATCATTTTCATATCTTAAAATATTTTTTCACATTAAACGAATTTGGTTTCTTAAGTATTCATAATTTAAAACACTGTTTCATTTAGCTAAGTACAAATCCAATGGTATATCATAAATCAATTTCTTTTGTCCCAAGATCCTAGAGCCGCTAGACCTATGTCAATTTACCAAGCCTAAAATTTTGAGGACTATTAGTTTAATATGTTGTTAAGACAGTAAAAACAAGCCTCTCTACGTTAACGTAGCGTGATGTGAAAGATACCCACTTTCAAGTTAGAGAGTACGCTATTGAGCCTCAAAATTTCAGCTTTGCTAAAATGACGTAGGTCTGGTGATCCTGAGTCAATTTTGTTGCAGCGGCCATTTCGGATTAACAATAACTGAATATTGATTATTTAGATTGTCATCAGATTTGAAGTCGTAATTCAAATTTCAGCTCAATCAGACACTATGAAGTGAGTTAAACTGAGCTTTTTATGATGATATGAGAATTTATTAACGTAATTGGTTGTTCGATCCCCACTCGATCAGTGGCGACACGTGATTGGTCGAGAGGGATTGTTAATCCAACCACATGGAGATAGCGCTACACTAACAGATTACATTTATAGTTACATTACAAAAAACAGGTATTTTCACAAAGAAGACAGATACTGGTATAAAAATAAAGCATGAGACGCTATGTGCCCGTAGCCTGGAACAGAATCATTTTATCGCATATTTTATATATTCAAACTGACTATTGACTTCTTTGTTGTGACATCACAATTTATTATTAGTAATAATAATTATTAAAAAATATTAATTCATCTTCACAGCGTGTACGGGCGACAGAATCAAACCCAGTAGGGTTTTTTCTGACTCGTTTCAATTAATTGTTTCAATTTCATCACTCTGCTAACTAGACAGTGTGCGGTGTTCAGTTTCGCTACTCAACACACAACGTCTTATTAAGTGAGACTAAAGTGTCTTAACACTACGTTCCTTCTGTTATGCGGAAAAAAGCGTGAAACTATTTTTGCTACTAAATAAGTCATATTACTAATTCGTTTATAGTTTTGTACATTCACAAAATACTCATGTCAAGATCAAATTAGCTTTCATATAAATTTTTGTTTCACAAAAAACATTTTTGTCAGTTAAACTATAAGTAATATAGGGCATTATAGAATAATATACCCTTATTTCGAGATGTAACGCATCAGCATCGCTGGTTCAGTGTTAGGTCACTTCTCTCTTCAAAATTAATTAAGAGAAAATGTTTGTTGATGACAAAAAAAAATGAAGTACAATGATCACAGTAAATATTTTATTATTAAAATAAACAATAAGAAGGCATAAACAATGAAAATAAAAAATGGTGATAGAAAAATAACTTTAATAATCAAGACCATTCATGCGAGAATAGTGCAAATGCGAGAATAGTGCATGCAAAGTGGCTAATATTATTTTTATCAATAACGGAGTAGCAGGTTCAATTTCCGGCAACTAAGCAAATAATTCGAAGCTAGTGTTTGTCAAATATTACGAAACAAATAATCTTAATAAATCACTTTAAGACTAGTTTGTAGAATGTGTTTTTTTAATAATAATTTATTCTATTTAAACCCCGCGTATCTACCCAATATAAAATAAAATTATGTAACTTTTTTTTCGTTATGTTTCCCAGCTTCACAGCTTCACGGTGTATCCCGCACACAGCCGGGTAGGCATAGGGAACCTAGTGTTAAGATACTCCGTTCCCCACTATACGACGCAATATAACGAAAAAAAATGACATCATTTTATAACCGTAAAAATTCTTCGAGATTAATTATGTTTCATATATCATTATTTATGTTATGCTTTCTATCTATGAAGTATTAAAAATATCAAGCTTTCCCAAACATTAAACACGTGAACGTTTAGTAAATTGCTATCAACTTATAAGAAGTTTGAACCTTCGAAGGGTGTGAGAAAACAATGTTTGTTATTAGAACGTAGTTAGTTTAATTCGTAATACCGTCGATAAGTATGGATTGGACAATCTATACATACATATATACATATATACATATATATTTACATACATATACAGTTTTGCGAGAAAATTTACTATTTCCAAGATTTATTAATTAACTAGCCGACCTGGGCGGCTTCGCACGCTTGAACTGTACTAATATTTATTAAATATGTTTGTGAATAAGTTAAGGCCTAATTTTTAAAAGTCCATACAAACTTTGAACCCCTATTTCACCCCTTCAGGGTAAAATTTTTTGAAAATCCCCTTTTTAGTTTTAAGTCCACACTATGAAAATAAATTTCACGTTTCTACCATCAGTGGTTACGGCCGTGCGTGCGTCTTACCTCACTTAGTAAAAAGATCTCCTTTTATACTCGTATATATAGATGAGTTTGTTTGTTTGCCTGTGTATTTGTGCACGCTAATCTCATAAATAGATTAAACGATATATACAGTTTTCACTATTGAATTTTGGTTTTCTTAACATATGATTTTGTATTATTTGAATTGTGTCATATATGAAAGATTATATAAATTACTCTTTCTTACTATTCTTATTTTTTTATTCCAGACGAAGTCGCAGGCATAGTTATCATTCAATTTAACTATTGCGCCAAGAAATCAATATATCAATTATATAAGTATCCACGCCACGGTGGCCTCAAACGGTATGGATTTTGCACTTCTGCTAAATATCCTTCAAAACACATTGCACAATAATATGTTATCATATTTCTATACGATTCCATTTAAGGCGATAAGTCGTGAGAAAATGAATAACACGATGCAGGTGGCTCGAAGCTTGATTATTTTCTCATATGAGAGTACTTTATTACACATTTTTATGAGATTATTCAATATCGTACGTGGTGTTACTGGAATTTTGATATAACTATATTAGACATTTTATTGATATATTGGATATTGCACTTTTTTTTATTTTATTTAAGTATTTAATTGGAAGAAAATGAGGCCAATCGACACGCGACATGAATTCGATTCTCAATCGTAATTGTAATATAATATTTCAAACTAGGTGGCGTTAATTGATTTTAGATCGCGCTATCGTTGTGTTATGATGCAAGTCATAAGTAGTGGACGCAAATACGTCAATTCATAGATCCTAGATCCTCTTGAATCACTTATGTAATTTTTGAAAGGCGAGGTCTTGCTATGTCAAGCACCTGCCTAAGAATACATATAAACTACTCGTTAAGTCCACGGAAGACTTTGATTGTATCATATGCAAGGAGATAGAGGCCGTCGTGATGCAGTGATAGTGAGTGGGTTCGATTCCCACACGAAGAAGTGAAATATTTCTTTACGTTTATATTTCCATTTTTCTTCGGTCTGGTGTCGAGGCAAAGCGCGGCGTTAAGTTCTACCACTCAACACGTAATGCGTTCAGAATTCGGCCGAAAGTGGGGAACGGAGTTTTTTAACACCTAGGTTCCCTCTGCCTACCCTGCTGTGTGCGGGATACAGCGTGATGCTGATTATGATTACTTTTGATAAATTACTTAGAATATTTTTAATAAATGACTTAAATTCAAAGAAGGTTTTTATTTAAAATTGATATCTATATGAGTACATGCCGTGATTATTAGCTGTGATAATTAGCTTCGTGCTAAGACACTTCATTCCCCACTTACTAAATTCTAATTCTATTTCTCTTCTAAAAATTTAAATTATTTTCCTTTCTTTGCTCTGGTATTGAGCTAAAAGTTCACGGCGTTATATTCCGTCACTTAAAACGTAATGTATCCAGAATTCGGCGGAAAATGGGAAACGAAGTGTCTTAACGCTGGTTCCTATTGTCATGTCTGTAAGAAAATTGGTTCAAATGAATGGATAAGTAATTGTAACAGAACATTTTTAACAATTTAAAGATTTTAAAAATTTAATTTAAAATTATAAAAGTCCAATCAGTTTTAATAATTGTTATTTTTTTAAATTATTTTACTAATTTTTCTTTATAAGAAGTCAAAAGCTATTTTTATGATATATGATGATATTTTATTTCACTGTATAGTTACATACGCATGTAAGCATATGTATATTGTACTCTTTATGTTATATCTTTACAAATATATAATACATAATATGCAGCTATATTTTTTTAATATAACGTTATTATTATTATTATTTATTTAAAACAAAATCTGAAGTCTAATAAAACAACCATGGCATGCATTAAAATTAATTTATTTTAAGAACATAATTTACAAATGAACTTATTTTAAATACATAATTTGATATAATAAAAAAATACAAAACAGTAAAATAGCAGTTATATGTACAAAAAGAACAGTTTAAATAAAAAAACTTAATAAAATATTGAATAAAGTATAAAAATTGAATTAAGTAGTAAAATAAAAATTGAATTAAGTAGTAAATATAAATTGATAAGTAGAAAAATATGAAGGTAGACTAGAAATATAAAAAATAAATGTCTTAGTCATACGACTAATGGTGTATATACACACCAGATCCGATCCACCTGAATACATTCGTATTAGTCGTTCCATAAAAAAATACATAATTAATTTTTAATTGAGCTAAGTTCTTATAATATTTTATTAGCGAAGAGAATAAAAAAAATAAATGACTATAAATCGAACTACAAACGTGATGTCGGTATTATTCATGACACCGTTACAGCCATACACTGTGCCGCTGTGCCACGCCATCGCGTATTGAAAATAAGTGAAAGTCGACTCCTGTATATAGAAAGAAAATAAAGTATTATTATATTAGTAATATAATTTTAAATGTGTATTTTCATTTCCTCGCCCTGGTGTCGGGACAAAGTAGCGTTGAGTTCCGCCACTCAACACGTACACCTTAAAACAAGTTATTCTGCCAGCTGTGTCTGTGTGCGTGAAGCTGATTTTATATATTGCTACGTATCAATATATGTCAATAACACGCTAAGTCTTTCCAGACAAAGGAAATAAAGCTGATAAAAAATCATCGTGAAATGAATTTAGTTAATATTTACCCGCGCACGGATTTCACATCGCTTGTCGGACGAACGGCATCTGTAACACGCCTTACGCCCGACAACATACTGCCACCATTTTCTTATAGTGCGTAGACCATTCATAATCGCGTATCCTCCATTATCAGAGGGTGCGTTAGTAGGAGCGTTCACAGTAGTACTTTCTTCTGTGATTTCGGCTACGGAGACATCCCCCTCGGACACAACATCGTCGACTACTTCTTCCTCTATTACAGGTCTGGAGAAGGTAATATCATTATTTGTTATTTTTAATATTTCTAAGAAAAAAAATAATATGATAAGTATATCTTCTTATATAATTCATATTGTTAATATGAGGCTAGCGTGGCGCAGAGGCACTAGGGTGTGACTGCAACGCGATGGTTGTGGGATCCGTCCCCACTGGTTTTTTCGCTGTGGTAACGTGGCAAAAACACACAACACAACTACAAAACGGATTTGAGCGCATATAACGATAAAGATCTAACGATATATTGAAATATAAATTAAAAATTACCCTCGGTACTCATATGACACACGTATACCTACGCGACTCGTATATTAATAAACGACAAATGGCTTAACTTACGTAACTTAACACTAAAAGTGGTCCAAAGTGGATTTAAATGAATATTTTCAGTAACAGAGCATAATAACACTATAATGTAACAATAACTTCAACATCCGAAAAATATGTTAAAACGAAAACGTTTGTATAAATTAATTAAAAACTATTCTACAATAATATCAAAAGCAAAAGGCACAAGTAGTTATTGATTAACTACTATACAGACAGACATAAATAAAAAAACTAATTACACCATACTTACAGGCGGCATCTAAATCTTTTGAGTTTTATCTTTTTATGGTATATATTCTTCATTATAACGAGATATCACCGAACAAGGAGACGTCACCGTGATGCAAGGCCGGACTTAATTGGCAGAACTTACGTCTTACGCCCTATTTATAGGCGTCCAAAAAATCACTTGTCGGGTATGCAGAAAGTAAAATCTAACGTTCGTTTTCGTGCCTATCCTGTTGTAATATAATTATTATACTACATAGGGAAGTCAAGGTCGAGTCAAGGTTGAGCCAACCCACCTCGAAGCCAATGCAACCGGTTGTGGGTTCGATTTCAATGAGATTAAATATTCATTTAAATGTATATTACCATACGGGATATTTTAGCTAATAGCTACGGGAACTAACTTTTTTAGTTTATTAACTTAAAACTATATGAAACATAAATTTATTGTAATCTTTATTTGTATAATACCTTTTTTTTCTGTATCAACATAACATCCTTATAATATATATAGTATTCGTATTTTTATTTATTTATGTATTTTTTAAATTTACTGGTTCATAATATTTTACACATTAACTTTATAGTAACAGTTTAATAAATAGTACCTACTAATGTAAATAAGGATGTGACTGTAACGCAACGGTTGTGGGTACGATACCCACTCGAGGAAGTGAAATTTATTTACGTTTATATTTCCGTTTCTTTGATATTTGAGTGATATTTCATATAAATACTTAGCTTATGACGTATATATGTATACGTCATAAGTATATATGTATATTATATGTATGTACATTGCTATTAAAAGTGTTTTAAGTTGTATATATTAGTGTTTATATATGCATGTAATGAGAAACTCTTGTTACTAGATTTTTTAACATCACAATATTTTTGCAAGATACAGTATCTTGTATACAGCAGGGTAGGCAGAGAACCTAGTGTTAAGACACTCTGTTCTCATTAAAATACTTCCGTTTACCACTTTTTCTGTCTACCAAAGTCCTGATAAAAGTAAACTATAATAAAAAAATCTCGATACGTCGAGTCATCCGCACGCGCTAGTCCTATTCGGCGCCCGGGGTGTCATGTGGCCCGCAACACCTCTAAACGTTACCATATATGGTTATGCTCTCATTTTTTGTCATTTTTTATTTTGCTTGACGGAGAAGAAAGAATAAAAAGAGTGTAATTTCTATATATATATATACTGTTTTGCATTCTGTCATAATGAACAGCTTTAAACTTTGCATACAAATGTATCCCGTATCTATTTTTTTCAATTACTATGTTATGTATTACTTGTACAGTATCTATACTAATATGGTATCATTAAATATATTTTCTCCCTTAAGCGTTTTTCAGGTGGAAAGACACAAAGACATTTTTTTAATTTGGAAAAATAATTTATTAACTATAAAAATGTTGGTAGTTTATAAAAAAGTTAAATAGAATATCTAAAATGTTATTTCCTTCAGTTCATACATATTGACGAATGTTACAATAAAAAGTAAATAAAAACCAACAAACTTACTTAACTTTGGACAGATGATTATTTTTTTTATAATGTGGCTTATGTGGACCCACTAAGCCTTCTTAGTAAAAAGTAAAAAGTAAAAACCTTAAAGGGGTGAAATAGGGGTTGAAAGTTTGTATCGAAAAATCTTTAAATTGGCACCGATTTTAATAAAATTGGAAACTTAGACTTTAAAATATTTTATTGAACACGTGTTTCACGGTTTATTAGAATTTACCCTCTATAATTTAAAACCTTGGCAGTAGTTTCAATATTGTTAAATGTTGACTTTCTAATTGATTAGTGTTGTGAGTGATGAGTAAACGGAAAAAGAGTTGAGACAGAAAAATAAGTCAACACCTTGAGTGGAGACCATGTTGACAGTCACAATACAAAGTTACATTAAACATTTAAATATATGCCGGAGCTTGAATTTTTATTAATATTATAATTTAATATCATAATAATGCAGAATATTACCATGAACCACTCGTATTTACACAAAAGAACGTGAATGATCCCTTGACAGTCTTATTCGTAGGACGCCATTGTTCGCATTCGCTACTTTATACCTGTACACAGTGTACATAGATTTAGAGTTGTCCATTAGTGCTGTTCATTTGGGAACAAATTAATATAAATAAAGGACTCATATTACAGTTTTGAAAACAATGTTGGTAGTTGGTCTGTCTGTGTGCTCGTTATCCCGTATATAGCATGGTTGGCAGAGGGAGCCTAGTGTTAAGACACCTTGCTTCGCACTTTCCGCCAATTCTGGAGGTATTGCATGTTGAGTGACGGCACTCATCGCTTTACTTTGCCTCAACACCATAACGAAGTAATTAAAATATTAAACGTTTAATTTCCTCATGTGGGTATTGGACTTACAACCTGTGGCGTGTACAGACACTCAATTGTACCCTCCGCCAGGTTATAAGAACATCGTTATATCTGTATTTATTTAAAATTTCTTAATAAATTTTCAGTTTCTTTATTAGAACAGATATTTAAATGTACTAATTGTGTTTTCATATTAAATCATTAAGAATATATGTGTAAAGGTGTTAAATAAAAGCACTTTTAGTAGATTTATTTTATATTTTATTTACATAATTTTCATTTGACATACTACATTCAATTAAAAACTTGCTTTTCAAAATATCTTTCAAATTAAATTCTTGTAAAATCTATAGTAGATTATGTAAAGACATATAAGTTATATTTTGTAAAGAACTTTCTTAATTTTTGTATTACATTAAAATGTATTCTTATGTTTAATGATTTATATTAATTTAATTTTCGTTCAAACCGTAGAAATGCTTCTTGTTCCAAACAACAATGATCTGCTTCTAATAACTGCTGGATCCTGTAAAAGAATTATATATTTTAATTGACGTCAAGAATAACCACCATCAGAATCCCTTCCCTCGAAAAAAAAGAAGGGGACCTTTATATGATTCTATTGATCGTCTATTATTATATCTATCAATACTACTAATATATTTATTTGAAATAAATCGTATAAAGGAAGCAATATCAAATATTTAGATCTACGGTAACCTACAACACAGAAAAATAATAACCCTAAGTACACGCAATCAAGAGATACGACAATGTATGCATAATTTTTCCTGTATTTTGGATGAAATTTTAAAAAATCGGGTAATTATGTACCTCGTGGACCTCGTAGCTTAATCAGGTAATTGTGGATATAAATACCGGTGTGTAAAAGGTCAATACTCTTTGCAATAATTTATCTGTTCCATATAAAAATATTTGCACAAGTCTGGAATTTTTGCGTACACAAATGACAGCACTGTTGTAAAGAGGTACATAACCAAAGAAAATGCATGTGGAGGAGTGGGAAAACATGGTAGAATACTTTAATTTGACCCTCAGCAGTCTCAGATAGCCAAATATATTTGTTTTGGAAAAACACTAAAATATATAAAGACTGATATAATATTTATATGATGTATAAATAGCTTCACTCTGCATCCCACACACAGCAGGGTAGGCAGAGGGAACCTAGTGTTCAGACACTCCGTTCCCAATTTTTGGTCTTGTATACAGGTTTGTTAAAATATTTTCTAAATATAAACAAGCCAACAATTTTAACCGTAGTGTAATTACAGCAATCTTTTTAATTACTTCTCACCCTGAAAGCTAGGGCAAGTATAAAATAACTCATACACAAGTATCTATAGAGGATATAAAATACGAAATGAATAATTCTTCTAAGCAAAAAAAACAATGTTGGTCATAAGCCTGATATTGTATTTAATTTTCGACGATATGATTGTAAACGCGACTAGTTGTGGGTTCGATCCGCACTCAATTTATTTTAATTTATGTTTTCATTACTTCGCTCTGTATTCAAGGCAAACCGCAGCGTTGAGTTCCGCCACTCAACATGCAATGCCTCCATATTTCGACAAAAATGGAGTGTCTTAACACTAGGTTCCCTCTGCCTACCTTGCTGTGTGCGGAATTAAGCTCACGCTTAATGTGCGCAATAACATGACTTTTGTTTGAAAAACGTATAGATTTAGTTAAAAATATTTACATCCATAAAAATACATTAGCGTTTCAATAGTTTCTAGCAACTTAAAGTTACTCACATGACGTAATTTAAAATGAGACACCCTACTTACCAACAGTTATTGTGTTAAATTATGGTCATTAAATAAAAATAAATATGTACTGTATGTATAATAAGATCCGTTATATATGTTAGTAGAACAATGTTGTTACTTTTGAGGTGTCTAATGTAATGTCGTAAATTAAATTATTTTCTCTGTCATGTTTTTGAATTATTATTTTATTAAAGTTAAAATAAAAAAAATATGTTTCAGATTCAATGGGTTTAAAATTGATTTCAGATACATGAACAACATCTGTACAAAAAATCGGCTATTTTTGTAGCAGTTTGTTATGAACTACACCCAGAACATTTGATATTGAGGTTTTTTAAGCCTTGCCATGTTGAAAGTTACTAATTTACTTTGAATTTAGATAAATTCAAAACAGTTAAAAAAATTAAAATTTATTTCGAAAATAAAATAACACTTTATTAGTATTAGTTTGAAAATGGCTTAAAATTCTAGGATAATCAATAATGTGTATCATCTGTCTTATTCACTGATCTGTTTCCTGTCTAATATAAAATTCCTTAAATTTTATATTTAAAACCGTCAGTTACACGTGAAAAGTTACATTCTGAATTTTAAACCATGAATAAATCACATTTGATGCACAGTACACACAGTACAGTACAGTTGGTTATTAACTACATCATTTCGCGAAGCTTTCAGCATATATTATGTAAGCAGGCAAACAAGATTCCTGAAAACTGTTGAGGTTTCTTTATTTTATTTTAAACGATTACGATTTACTGAAAATCCAGATATTTAGGTATATAATTATAGTAGAAGCTGGCATAAAGTACGAATATTTTGTCCTACGCACTAATAAATAAGCTTCGTCCGTTGAAGTTTTTTTAGGTGGATTTAATTCCGACATCCGTGCACTTTTATTGTTTCATACTTTAATGTCGGCAGTAACAGGGGTTTTTTGAAGAACTCGAGCTTACACTGCGCTGCTTGAATGCCCGATGTTATTTAATATATTTTCAGAATTAATTTTATTTTTGTAATAATATATTTTTAAACTAATTAGAAATATTAATTTTGTTTACATTAATGAATTTAACGTGCGGAAATGCGAATTTGATGTTTAAAAATACGATTTTGGGATCCAATAGGTGGTATTTAATATTTAAAAGGAGATGACAAATCAAATTTATAAAAGTATATATTATTTTGTAATATAAAACTTATATGCTAGCCTATAGATAATTAACAAATAGTGTTTCGAAATAGTACATAATAGATGTAAAAAAAAAACATGGTTATCGATGCGCTAACGTATACACGGTACATTTCACTATATATTTACTCAATTAAGATCACTTTTTCCCGCGAAGTTATTTCAATCGGAACAAGTTACTCCGGTATATTTGTAGCCACGCTCTCCCTACATAATTTGCAATATTCCATGAAAAGTAAAAAAAAATAACCATAGTCGAGCAGCTGGCTCCGCGGGTGGAAATCTAGTATAATATGTACATTATTAATAGGCTTCACGGTTTATCCTGATAGGTAGATCTAACCACTTTGAGTCGAACCTGATTGAACGTAAAGGATAAGCTTGCTCAATTCAGCTTCACGTATCTCGCGTGTACTAGGCTAGGCAGAGGGAACCCAGTGTTAAGACATTTATTTAATATAAGAAAAACGTGGCGCTGAGTTCCGCCTCTCAACGCGGAAGTATCTTAAGAACAACGGAAGGAATAGTGTATTCTGTGTGTGAACTGAGAACAATAGGTTCTCAGTTCACTTTGCCCAACTCTCTTTGTGCAGTAGGTTAAAAATAAATATTATATAAATATAATCATCGCCGAGCTTACAAATATGTGAAAAAGTTTGCGACCACGTGGAAGCCAAGCTAAAGTTTAAATCAAGCGACCGCCCCACAGGGCGATTACAATGGAGGACACTGCGTCAGCGCGAATTCCGACGCTGTTATTGGCTCCTCTAATCCAAGCTTTTTAAAGTAAGATATATCGTTCAAATGTCAAATGGTATTTTTTTTTATACCAAAAAAAATTGTTTTTAACCACAACATCATACAAAATGTGAATTAATAAAATATACATATATATTTATTTTTTTGGAAATACCTTGTTATAATAAGACATAGATTAGACCCAAACTAGAGTCATGGGAAATTTCGACGGTTTGCGTAATTAGGAATAAAGCGACGGCGCAGCTGTAGACAGCGCCACAAGCGACAATCGATATGGTTTTCACTTTACATGTGCAACTCTCAGTTGGCCGTCCGACGACGGTTGTGTTGTGCGGGTCGGGCATGAGAGCCAGTCCGGCGCTATGAGCGGCCGCACCACCGCGCTCTTACTGGCGCTAGCGGTCGCCTTCCTGCCGCAGGTGGACCATGTTGCGTGAGTACCTCGGAACACTTGTTATTACTTTTTATTTTGAACAAATAAATATTTAGAATTTTTATTTTTTTGGTAATTTTTTAAATATTTTTAATTTAAGCACATTAAATTAAATTTTAAATGTTAAATGGTTATTTTTTTTTAAATGATAAAAGTTTAGATTAAAACAAAGTTTTGCCTGAAGTTTTCTCTTGAAAGTTTAAAACAAATGTCGAAGTGTCGAAAATTTCACTCGCTGCCATATGATACACTTTACACCTGAGTTTACGTTGGATTACTACATAATACTGTAAACATACATTTATTTAATTTAATCTTCACTTGGAGCCGTTCAAAAATTTATTTTATATAGAAGAAAATATTTTTAGTGAGCTTACGTAGGACCACGAAGAAAAATGGCTGCTCTTAGATTGTGACATGCGCAAAGCGTAGTGTGGTTTGTAGGCCATTTAACTGTTTGGTGCAATATAAAAAGAAAATCTGATTTCTAAAATTTTATTTTTAATATTAAGATATTAATAGGAAC
>JBAIZZ010000375.1:25187-61438 GCA_037355905.1 Heliconius aoede | reverse complement strand
TATATATATATATACTTTATACTTATTACTGTATTTTGTTTACTTCTAATCTTTGTTTACAAATGTCACTTGTATATAAAAAACATCAAGCGCCCAAAATATAGCAGCGTATCGCTTGCGTCGAAATAGATTTATAAAATATTTATCTGTTGTTCAAAGGTAAGGCTTGAAAGAATTTGAAATTTATACAATTTTCTTTTATAACCGGCTTTTGGCTATGGTACACAGAAATTGAAATTAAAATTAATAAAATTAGTACTTGCATAATTTCAATTTAAAGTATTATATTCGAAATGAGTTTTAAGCAATTTGAAAGCTAAATTACAGTAAAATAATGAATAATTCGTGATGACGGTAAGGTGCAATGTTGAGTTCCACGATCGAAGATTTTATAAAACACAAACTAATGTAAATATTGTGATGATAAGTCTGCGCATATATATATATATATATATATATATATATATAGCAGCTATTAAAAATGTTCTGTTATTTCAGTCCTCAAGATTTCTCCTATTAAATAAACTTCTTCGAGAAAAGAAAAGTCCATTCAAGTCAATTTTATTACAACAGCATTTTTTATTACATTATTTCTCGCCACCGGCTATCCCGGTCGTTTAATTAATTATACGTATGTGTTGCTGCTATTTATCAGAAATTCTCTGATGTTCGGAGCTTTTTAAAGTCAAATATAATTATACTCAAAATGTCTTAAATTCTAAATTTCATTATTAAAATTGGATTTTTATGGTTGTAGTACCGTACGTTTAAGTTAAAGTTTCTACTACTACTTTTCTCAACTCCTCTATGTTCTAATTTTGTAATGATTTTTTTGTGAAATTTTATTAAAGATATTTTTTGTGATATTTTATTAGATTTAGAACTCGAAAGCGATTAGTTTTTTGAAAAAAAACAAGATAAAAACACATATCGTCTATATGTTTCTAAATTATTCAGAAAGAGATTCTACGTATTTACAATATGTGATATGACAAAGCGAGGCTTCTGCCACCCATCGTATTATTTATTTTTAAATGAGATACGTAATAAAAATGGAATTAAAATATTTGATATTATTATAAAGTGGTTTCTTCATCTTGAGTTCTAAACGAAAAACGGAAATTAGAGTTGTGATGTAATTTTTTTAATTAAAAACTAACAGAAGTGATGCCGTGTACTAATATTCACTACCACATATTTTTTCAGTTTTGGTAAAAGCTTACTAAATAAGTACATCTTAAAATAATAAAAACAGTAAGCACCTAACATCTAAGGCTTTAGATTAATTTAGGTTTAGACAGTAACTTTAAGTGCACAAAAAGAAGAAATTCCTTTCTCACCGGTGCCGTTCACCTGATCTCTCTTTTGCACCACTATTTTGTGGCGCCATCTAATAAATTTTCCAGCTGTGACACTGAGAGCTAATATATATAACAATTGCATAAATATATTTCCACGTTCAAGGCTCCAACGATAGTATCGTCCTACGCGAGTTGTATATCGATCGGTCTAATTCAGAATTCTCGTATGCACTATAAATAATTTCATTGAAGCTTCGGTAAAAGTGAAAGTGAATTTTTTAAAATTTATTTTAAGCCTACGCGCTTTTAAGCTTACGCGATTCATATCATGTTTACGTCACGCTTACAATTATTTTGCATAGCGCCAATATGTTATAGTGGTCATCACGGCACAGTCGCACATACATTAGTTAGATACAAGCACGACTATACTTAATGGAATTAGGGTCGATCACAAATAGATAATTTAAAAAAATTTAATTTATTACTATCATCTGTTAGATATGAAGGGCAGCATCAAATGGACCCCAAATATTGAAAAATTACTTTAAAATGTAAATCAATTCTTAGCCTCTCTCTCTCTCTGCTTAATGAACAAACAGCTCTATAATTCATTATGACACTGCAATCAGGAGATAGTTCTAAAACTATTTTTTTTTTTTTTTCATGTATATATTTTAAATACAAGTAGTAGTAACCTCTAAAAAATCTTTGTTTGGCCAAATTTGCCTTTGACCGAAATTTACAGGTGAATTATAATTTTTTTTTATTAATTATAATTAAATCATAATTATTAGTCGTCACTAATCGTAATTTTATGTGAATGCAAATATGAGCAATTTATATAGTAGTCGTGCAACGCATATGTAAACAATAGAAACAACAGAAATCGTCACAAATTTGCCGCTTACTACTTACTCCGCGTGATAATATAAAAATGACAAGATAAGACTGTGTGTCTGTCTCTGTGAAGTATCAAATAAATGTGATATGGTAGACTGGTTGTGTGATAGTCAAATCATTACTGGTACTTTGGCATTATTTCAAAGATTTTGATATAAATAGTTATCTTGTACAATTTATTATTTTTAGTACTGCGAGGACATAACGTAAAAATAATTGAAAATCTCTGCAATACCAAAGTAAATTAAATTATTATATATTGTAATAATAATTTGTTACACGATACATTTTTTTACTATTCTTTTTTTTTCTTAGTAACAGCATATGTTTTGCCTTGATCATATTCAAGTAGTTTTGAAAGGTAAAGGGACAGATAGACGGACAGGCTCACGAGTTGTCTTATAAAGATTCCGTTTTTATTAATATATTTTATACTATTACTTTTATATTATTTCTTTTAATATATTTTATACTATTTGTACCGATCTCTATTAAATAAGTCGCTATTTCAATTGCTTACTTCATTGTGTGAAAAGATATATTAAATTATAAAAATTTTAGTCTTAGCCTGTTTCTATTCTCGGTTGATTATTTCGTTCTTTCATTTGCGATTTCAAGCGCTGTATCGAAGATGATACAAGTATTGACCGCTATCTACGTGCACCCAACACTTCACCAATAAGTTTTCAAAGATGTTTGATGTTCCCTTTGTTGATATATATAGATATATAGGTAGACTTTTCGACGATTTTAGAATTCCTTACCAAATTAGGTTGATATGTGAGAGCCATTTGACTTGTTTGAACCAGTTTTCAAGTTTCAAAAAAAGAAAAAACGATAAAAAAGATTTTATTTTTGACATCATCATCTACATCGAATCTAGTTTACTGAACTGATAAAGTATTTTTATACTTTATTCGACTTTACCCCCAGTTTCGTCCGTATGGTCAAATAGAAATAACAGTATACTACTATTTCTAAATAGCTTTAGGGTTGTATATTACATTATACGCGACAAATTTTAAGTGATCAAGATAATTCTTAGGTACAGTTTGTTTATTTTAAAATGTCTTTATTGATAAGTAAATAATAACAAACGCAGCTTAAAGCAAGAATTATGTGGTTAACATCGATTAAAAGAATACTTTACCAGGCTACTGAGCCGCCTTCTAAAGTTTACAATTATTCAATTCCAACCAGTAGCTCTTGGGATAAAAGTGATTAAACTTTGTATCTTTAGAACATTAAGTATAGATTAATGTATTAAAATGTAGGAAAGGATATATATATGTTACTTTTATCTAAGAAATCTAAAAATCCCAACAAAAAACCTAGCCAAATATAATATTTAGTAATATTGCTTATGATTGCGTGTAGACATGATAAAAAAAAAGTTAAAAATATTCGATCTAGCATGCAACTCGTCATGTCATATAATAGGATTGGTATTTTTCCTTTTGTTGAAGGTCTTCTATAACCTGAGTTTATTTGCATAATATAAAACGTCCATAGCGAGGACGAAAGCTCACGCGATCCCCTTTTTAATTTAACTTTGTATGAACATCAAAATCGATAGCAGACTGAGTGTGAATAATAGTTTTATCCGTTTCGAATATTTCGTAAGAGATGTTTTCATCATCATCTTGATATATCAACGTGATATTTCATCATGATATATATATACAACAAGGTTGGGAGAGGGAACTTAATATTAAACAATTTATTCTCCGCTTTTAGCAAGATTTTTTATACAACTCTCTGTCTTGAAGACGAACATCAAAATGATCCTATAGGGGTTCCGTTTTTACGTTTTGAGGTCCGGAGTCCTGAGAATTATACAATAGAATAATAATGAATCATTTAATGATAAGTGGTGGAATACAATATTTATCGTGAAGTTTAACTTAATTACGAAAAAACAACTACAATCACTGAAACTTTGAGATTATAACTTCCGTTGTCTGTCTCTCCGACCTCAAACTCTGATCGCAAACTAACTTACTATTGAGATCGGCGAGTTGAATAGAAGTTTAAATACATTTTCAACGAATAATAGGTTCCCCTATAAGGCTATTTATTCTTGTTTCACTCAAATTTGTAAATGAATTTAGTATGCTTGTAGTTTAGCAAAATCAAATCGTTTTTTTTATTATATAAATATTTTTATTACATTTTTGTGTTTTCATACTGTTAGTTTATTTAAAAAAAAAAAGAGTTTAATAAAACTGGTAAAAACGGTAATAAAACTTGCAAATGGCAAAATTTCACCACAACATTCGACTTTTATTTTGTATATTCATCTGTGTCAGTTACAATGAATATTGAAAGTTCGAAAATCGTTAACTGTTTTACTTATTTAAAGTAACATAATATGCTACAAATTTACGATAACATCTTTACATAATATACCAACTTATT
Organism: Heliconius aoede; assembly: GCA_037355905.1. Taxonomy (NCBI): domain Eukaryota; kingdom Metazoa; phylum Arthropoda; class Insecta; order Lepidoptera; family Nymphalidae; genus Heliconius; species Heliconius aoede. The sequence goes on along the minus strand of JBAIZZ010000375.1, from coordinate 56,816 downwards.
TACGGAGAGGCCTGCCATGGCGTAGGAGCAGAAAGTGTGCTGCAAAATCTACGGTGTGGGTTCGATCCCCACTGAAGGAAATTAAATATTTATTTAAATTTATATTTTCATTTCTTCGGTTCTGCCACACAACACGCAGTGCCTCCAGAAATGGGGAAAAAGAGTGTCTTAACACGAGGTTCCCTGTTGTGTGCTGGATACAACGTGAAACTGATTTTTTTATTTTGTCTATGCTCTACTTATGTCTGTATAATGATAATTACATGTTTGACATAATTAAAATTTGACTAGTAAAATATTATTTTTCGAAATCAAAAACAAATATACTTTAATATATCATACATAGTTATATTATTACAAAATTTTAATATTTTTTATATGAAGAAACGAAACGTCTGTCTGTTATTTCAAGAAAATTCTATATTCCCCAGTAGAAAAGTTTTATAAATGTCTATTCTTGCCAAATCTTGCCAAAGTGAGCTACAAAGCTTTAGCATTTACTTATTATCAATTTATTCAGCTAACGTACTGATTAGCTGAAGAAATCGATGTTATATATATATATATATATATATATATATATATATATATATATATATATACGAAGTAATACATATATATGCATAAAACTGAAATATAGGCACACATGTATACCAACTATCATATTCCCATAAAATTGTTTTATATATTTATTTACGATTTCTATAATACATAAATCTTATAGTTTTATAAATTTTGCTTGTGGCTGTCCCTTGTACTGATGTTCCAAAATGAATGTCAACATCTATTTAATAATAACTAAGAACGAAGGAAAAATGAAACTTTAGATGGCTTTATTTAAAGTCTTCGATGTCATATATGCCATGTTTATATGTTTTCTTTCATTATTTGCGGTAAAACGTAACAAAAAAAAAACTCACTTTGACATTTATATTTCTTTATCTCCAGATATTTAATATTCGCAAGTGAGATAGTTGATTAAATTTTATGATTTCTTTTCAGTGCCGGTGGTGGGGGCATGTTCGGTGACGTCAATATATCAGCGATACTGGATTCCTTTAGTATAAGTTACGACAAAAGAGTAAGACCCAACTATGGAGGTTAGTAAATAGATATAATCACCAAAACTACACCTTATGATGTTAACAACTGAAGTAACAACTTGATATTTTATGATTTATCAGAGAGCAAAAAATAATTCGGTCTTTTACTATGTGAAACGAAAATGGTAACAACAACATCGCTCGGTAAAAGAAGGAATATAAGCAAATATTTAATTATGTTTATATTTCCATTTTTTCGCTCTGGTGTCGAGGTAAGGAGCGGCGTGAGTTCTGCCACTCAACACACAAGAGCCTCCAGAATTCGGCAGAATGGGGAGCGGAGTGTCTTAACACAAAGTTTTCTCTGCCTACCCTGCTGTGTGCGGTATACAGCGTGACGCTGATTTTTTTTTAGATTTTACATACGTTTTTATAAATCATCATCAAAAAAATATGAAAATGTTAGCATATAGTGAACTTATGAAAAAATTGCATTTATGCTTCAAAACCTTGAATAATGAAATGAATATGAATAATTACATCGCGAATAAAAACTCCAATGAAATTATTTTCGACTAACTACAACCGAACCGAACCGGGTGCAAATGTAAATGAAAAATCATGTTTTCATAAAAAATATTATTAAATTTGAAATATATAAAATATTTTATATTACTCCGTCAGATATTCACGACTCTGCTACTTTTTAAATGCTATAAATAAAAATTTTGCCATTGAGATGGCAAATTTTTATGACAAAATTACTCTTCCCGTGCTCACCCTAATAAGCAATTAACACGTTATATAACAGCAAACTTTGTTTTTCCTGACGGCCGTTATATTGACATACATTGTGAGCGTACATTTTACGTAATAATAAAATCTTTGGGCTGCTTAGCAGTGACACATCTTCCGAGACCCACAGACATTGGGGTAATTTGTGGTGCTGTTAAACGTTTATTTCGTTAACTGGTGCATACGCTGAAGGAGACGCTGTGGTCAGCTGCCGCGGAACCGGTTCGGGCAGGTCATTCAACTTGTCCATATGGTACAGTTGCAGCGATCGAAGTATTGTTTTATTTATAATTTTTATTTAATGTTAATTAAAGTTAGTTGTGTGGTAAGTTAAGTGTGAATGTATATATGTATGTATGTGTGAATTTTTTGTGTGAATGACGGCCGTATTATTGACATGCAAATCAAGTGCTTTATTGGCTTTATTTTTACATCAAATTGGTCCAAAAAAGCTTGTTTTTCTTGAACTAGCTGTTCAAATAAGATCGATCCTTTAATAAAGTACCTGCACGATAGATGTATAAAGTGAATTCAGTTTCAAAAATTGTATTCGAACCTTTCAAACGCAAACAAATAAATGTGTAATAGAGATAATATATATTATGTACAAATTTCTATTTATTAAAATATGTAATGTTCATATTATGTAAAATTTTTGCCATATGTTATAATAAAATAAAAAAAAAATTATCCACAAAACACTTTAAAATGTTTATATATAAATACACAAAGATTTCTATCCATTTGTACTATATTGGAAAAATATGTCTCGCAAATTGAATATTTATGGACGCCCGAGTGTAATCATATAAATCAGTCTGTCGCACGTCGTTATCTGAAAGTAAATATCATTTATATTGTGCTTGCTGCGATGCAATTTTACATGTCTCCATGAAATAATGAAAAAAATATATGCATATTTTGTTTATTTTTTTGTTACGTTACACACAAACATAAGTATGTTTTTTCACGCCATATAAGACCTCCTTCCCCACCTTCCGCTGAATTCTAAAGACATCCAGAACGAGGAAACTAAAATATTAAATAATTAATTTCCTTGGGTGGGAATCGAAGCCACAACCTGTCACGATTACAGCCACACGCTGTAACCGTGCACCCCCACTGGCCTGACATAGGTGTGTATAATTCACATATATAATTATTATTTGAATAGCTTCAATTAATTAAAAACATAGACTCCCATTGAGACTAAAAAATAAAGGAATATATGTTATGTTTTTAAATAAAAATATCTTCCAACATCGCAATAAAAATCTAAGTTAGAACAAAATAAATTTCACCTGGCATCCATTTCAGTTATAGCTCTCGCGCCATTAAAATTTTAACAAAAACTGAAATTTCTAGCTCCATATAAAATTGTTTATGCGAGAAACAATTAAATTTTCATTCCTTTTCTCGTTAAATTTCATTCACTATTGCAGGTATTATTATAAGACGAGGATTTTATGCACAGTTTGTTTTTAAATTATTAAACGTTGGCCAATAAACAACAAACGGACTGAAGAATAATACATATTAAACTCTGACTCAAATTGTTATTTTCATTTATTTCCGTTATGTAGAAATAGTGCTGCTAACTCTTCTTACTCTTATTTATGTTACATTCATCTATATTAGATCTAAAAACATTTCTGCTTGAAATAAAATATCGCATTGTGTCTATCTAGAACAAAATGTTACTTTCCGACTTCTTCCCTCGACATCGACATCATAGCGACGCGAGACCACTTGTTATGTATATTGTGTCGTTTTCAGGACCACCCGTGGAAGTGGGGGTTACCATGTACGTGCTCTCCATCAGCTCTCTGTCTGAAGTCAAAATGGTATTTCGTATTTAAAGCAATCGTATTTAAAGACACAGCGCATACATAGCAAGATTTGTCCTTTAGTACGATCACCAGCATTACCGTTCATTGTAGCACCCGTGTCCACGGTTCGATCGCGTAGGCGTCCGCTACGATCTTGTCACGTCCGTCGAATCCTCTGGTTTGGTTTTCACAGCGCGAAGCGCAAGGCGCGCGCGACTCACTCTTGGGCTTGATTGCAGGTCCGCCAGTGGAGGTGGGCGTCACCATGTATGTGCTCTCTATCAGCTCCGTCTCCGAAGTGCTCATGGTACTCGTCACTGTCAGCTCGCGCTTGACCCGACCGCTGAGCAGCCCTAGATACGAGGCTGCGAGCATGTCCGCGTTTGTCAGCAAACGCCCTTGTCCGCAAACTTGCGTTCTTATTATGTGTCCCCTGATTCTGTGAATTCTGAAAGAACGTGTTTGTGGCATCATAATAAGAACAGCAAATCGTTAATTTAAAAATATTCAGGTTGTGTGTCCAGCAGTTTTCGTAATTCCAAAGACAAATCATTTTATGCGAAGTGGTGATGTTGATGAGTTTTTTAAAACATTATAAGTTCTGCAGCACTTTTGCAGTTATATTATAAGAATACACGAAGTTTAAATACTAATAAAAATGTATCAAGTGACTGACGTCAACACTTCGTTTTTTTTTCATCATTCTATAATAAATCCGCAAGATGCGTTACGCAACGGTTGTCACACGGCAGAAAGCTAAAGATATTCTATGGATTTGCGACGACTGTGTAATTGTTCGTCACTCATTTCGTAGTTTGATGTGTATGTACGTATATGTGTATCTACTGAAATTGCATTATTGATCGTTACCTTCCACGCTCTCGAGTAATTTGGAACACCGGTTCTATATGAATAGTTCTTATTATTGCTTAAATATTTTTTGATACTTTTACGTACTCTAGTGTATATTAGAGCCCACTTAACCACATTTATTCAATGTTTATCCGGTCTTCCAAAGTATGTATTAGTTTGAGCTGCTAGGCGTTTGGGTGAAAAACCCCTGAGTGGAAACCAAATCAAAGCTGGGAAGGTCACAGTAAGACGTGACCCATGGCCATAGAGAGGTTGTGTATTTATACGAGTCACAAAGACCCAAGAGAACAATGAACGTTAATTTTTCATTAAATCAAATTTACACGTGGCAATTTGTGTACTTGTCGGCTTATTAGCTTCTATTAAGAGATTGCCTTTATCGAGCCGTGGGTGCCAGCCTGCGTCACCACCCACTCACCTCGCCCTATCCCACCATAGCACCCATTTCATTAATAGACATCAGTTTACCTAAGCTTTGTGTCACACTACACAGCTGTCGTGTCCCCTGTTCATTTCTCGTCAAGCCTCGCTCAATTGAATCGTAAATGTCATGTATAAAAATAATAATAATCTCAATGACGATTTCTGTCCAAACGTAAGTGACTACGCTACTTCATCAACGCATGCAATGTTAAATGTTTTATATAGCGCATTATTTTTAATTTTACCTTTGTCTATTTTCTTTTACATGTTATTCTCCTATTTCTGCAACTACAATTCATAGCTCTCACAAATATATTTCAAACTTCGACAAATCAACCGATCATTATTAATTTACCTAGAGCCTTTGGAATCACTGACAGTGAGGTCTGTGACTTGATCGCTGTCCACTAATTAATTTTTCACATCGCTTAGTTATTCACATATACATAATATGAGACCTATAGCCGAAACTGAATTATTTACTTCTTCTCTTCAGGATTTTACGCTGGATTTCTACTTCAGACAATTTTGGACTGATCCTCGCTTGGCATATAAAAAGAGGCCTGGCGTTGAAACGCTGTCGGTCGGCTCTGAATTTATTAAGAATATATGGGTACCTGATACGTTTTTTGTAAACGAGAAACAATCGTATTTCCATATAGCAACTACAAGCAACGAATTTATCCGCATTCACTATTCAGGCTCTATAACTAGGAGTATCAGGTACTAAAAATACGAAAGAGTTTTCAAAAGCTTACCACTATTACTGCTATAATTATAACATAAAAATCGTAAAATCTTTTAAAAGATACTTTAAAAATAATAGATATAGTAATAAAACTACAAGTTTGATTTTTTATCTACAAATTATGAATTCAATTTTTACTTAATTGCTTTTCAGATTAACTATTACTGCATCATGTCCTATGAACCTTCAATATTTCCCCATGGATCGGCAGCTTTGTCATATAGAAATTGAGAGTTGTAAGTATCTTCACAATGACTTTTATTTGTGTGTACATACAGTGGGAAAAAAAATGTTTACGTTATCAAATATATGTGCTGAAAAAAGAAACTGTTATAACACTGTTTTATATTGGCTGTAATCTTTCATAATATTTATAATTATGTTATACATTTATACACTATTTTAAAGTGCTCTAAGAAAGGCACGCTTCTTATAATATATATTGTGTGGTTTTATATTCTATACCAATATGATGAATCGGAGTCTTCGTTGGGTGAAATTATTGTGTTATTAAATTTTTTTTTGAAACCGTTCGAAATGCGAGGCCTAAATACTTCTGATGATAGAAAAATAATAATAACAAGTCGTATTTAAGAGATATGCGTGTGTTCACCTAAAGCAATCATTGATTTGATTCTTTCCACAGTGCAAATTCTCACTAGGCTTACAGATATTGTGTTGTGACCACTTTCTTGTATCACAGATGCTATCAGGGATACCCTGTGAGCACAAGCGTACAAATTATTTGTCGACACGTGCTGTGATTACCCTCGTGTTCTCATATATTGGAATGTCTCCTTCTCGCATACAGCACCCGCAGAAGGTAGACCCATAAATAGTAAGCCTTTCTCCTCACGAGCATTAAGCGAAAGAAATGATATTGAGACATCGACGCTGTGTCAGCCGAGCGGGCCAAAGGAGGCGGGGTACGGCGGCTGCGGGTCTCACAAGCCACGAGGGCCGTGCCATAGACGCAGAGCGCACGCGACCGACCCCATATCCACGCACCCAGCACCCCCACCCAAGCACGTCCAAGCTCGCCGAGTATCCCGCTCACCTTAGTGATGCGCGTCACCACTCACGTCATCACGTCATCGGCTACGTTGCACCCACGCTTTCATTTACGATTCACCAATATCAGCATGATATTAGTATAAATACGCTTCTAATATTTTTTCTTCTTCAATATATTATTCATTTTTTAAACACTTTAATTTATTTATAGAAATTTATATTTACGTTATCACCCAATAGATAGATCTTGTAGATTTATATTTTTCTATCATCCATATAATCGAGTTGATACGAGTACATTAGATTTGGAGGACTCGATTCAGCTCGCTCAAGTCTCACCCAAAGTGTCCGCGAGTCTCACCGACACCAGCCATGAGGAAACGCGATGCTTCACAGCGTAAGTGATAGCGTTTTGTGTGTTTGGCATGTCTCCGGAGTCGGGTACACAATGAGAGACATTCGGTACCATTGGAAGGACGGGCTCTTAAGCGTGGGCATGAGCAACGAAGTCCAGCTGCCGCAGTTCCGAGTATTGGGGCATCGGCAGAGCGCCACCGTTGTAACACTAACGACAGGTAACCAGTTTCGCAATGCCCGCTGTCCAAGCATTGTCCATCCATTTTTGCATCCGACCCCGTCTCCCTCAGCCCGTGTGCAGACGATCGAAACGCGACACTAAGCACACACGCTAACTACGACATAACAAACGCACGACAAGACGCGCGAAGCCAAGCTCGCGATCCCCGCTCTCACCCCGACCGAACAAGACTCGAGATTCAAAACCCATTGCGATGGGCCTGGGGTTTTTCATTTATGTGTCCGCTGCGCACAGTCGGCTACACCATGCGAGACATCCGATACAAATGGAACGAGGGGCCAAACTCAGTGGGCGTGTCGAGCGAGGTGTCCCTGCCGCAGTTCAAGGTTCTGGGTCACCGGCAGCGAGCTATGGAGATCTCTCTAACGACAGGTACTAAATGCGGGGAAATCAAAAAGTAGGCGACGGAAAACTAATACAATCATTACCAAACGTGAAACACTGAACATAAACAGCCACGAATCTTTTCACGTCCTGCTTTTGTATTTTTGCACTAACAACACTGAGTTGTGTGTTTTAGTAACGATCGTTTATTTTAAGTGATTTCCTCTTTACTTAACTAGTATTTGAAGTTGACAGACAAATTTGGCGAGACTTTTTAATTCACTTACGTAATTCAAGTATCTTAGAAAGTTTAGACGAGAGCTAGACGGCAGTTTGTTATAACGAATAATTACAAAGTAAACGAGTTTTATTATATCTTCAATGTATTATTTAACAAAATATAACACATTTTTGGAACATTTTACAGGAAATTATTCAAGATTGGCATGTGAGATACAATTTGTACGTTCAATGGGATATTATTTGATTCAAATCTATATTCCGTCTGGTTTAATTGTTATTATATCGTGGGTGTCATTCTGGCTGAACCGCAACGCCACCCCCGCACGCGTCGCATTGGGTGTCACCACTGTTCTGACTATGACTACTCTAATGTCATCGACAAATGCTGCCTTGCCCAAAATTTCATATGTGAAATCAATTGACGTTTACCTAGGAACTTGCTTCGTGATGGTGTTCGCCAGTTTATTAGGTAATTATTATTATAGATATAAATCATTGTAGTGTTCTTTATGACCATGTAATTTCTTTTGTTTATATAAAATGCGAAGTCTATGCGGGAAGGATATTTGCGAATTTTAATATACTTAATGTGCAAGCGATTGAAATATTTCATTTGTGAATTTTCTAGAGACGATATCATGTTCGGATGCGATGAAGTAATCGTGGAGCACTTTAATATGGACGAGGTTCTCTATCTTTACAGAATATGCAACAGTGGGATATATGGCGAAGAGAATACAGATGAGAAAACAAAGATTTGTGGCTATTCAGAAAATTGCATCCGAAAAGAAGGTTCCAGTTGACTGCCCTCCCCTCGGAGATCCTCATACTCTTTCTAAAATGGGAACTTTAAATAGATGTCCACCAGGGAGGCCATCGGTAAGTTACGAAATATGTCTTCAAAATTTTTTTTAATGAGTCAAGGTACTTATTACAATGAACATAATTATGTTAAAAAAATAATGGCATACAAATAAACATATGTAAATAGATACATTAAAGCAAAAATAAAAATTTACTATTTGTCATATATATAAAATAACATCAGTTTGTTAAGTGTTCTATAAAAATGGCTACTAAAAAATATAGAGATAGAAATTCACTGTAATTAAACTAGATTTCATTGTGCCAAAAAATTACAATTTATAATCTTGCTTATTGCTAATATTATTAAACAGATATTAATATAGAATAAAATATAAAAAAAATGTAAATCAAAAAAAGATAAAATTGACTATAAAATATTTTTTCACTCATAACATAATATAAGTTTTAAATTAACAATATAATTTCAGGAGGTTCGTTTCAAAGTTCACGATCCGAAAGCACACTCAAAAGGAGGCACTCTTGAAAATACAATTAATGGAGGAAGAGGAGCAGGGGATGAAGACAATCCTGGCCCACCTCCTCATATACTTCACCCTGGAAAGGTAATCCTGAATAAAAACCTCATATATATAAAGTCGCTGGGCGATTATGTTGTGCTTGCGATCAATGCCGTGCGAATTAAGCCTCGCGTGCTCTTTCCTATAATGACTAACGTATATTAAAATGTTAAAGTAAATATAAAATTTTACTTGTCCACCGTTAAACATTTTAATTTATTAATAACTGATGTTATCATGATTTATGAAATGGATTCGTTTATACTGCATTCGCTTTTATAATACTAATGTTAATTTACAATTGTATTTTTCAGGACATAACAAAGCTGCTGGGCATGACACCGTCTGATATAGACAAATATTCCCGCATTGTTTTTCCAGTTTGCTTCGTCTGTTTTAACCTTATGTACTGGATCATATACCTTCACGTGTCTGATGTCGTGGCTGACGATCTGGTTCTTCTGGAAGAAGATAAATAGAGGGCGTTCATTTGGCATCCACTCATTTTTACTAAAATTATACTTAATAACTTCGAAACTTATAGTGCTACAGTAAAATATTTTAAAACATCTTATGAAGATAGAAATAGAATTCTATTTAAACTTTTGAAAACTACGTAAATTGGTTTTAGTACTGTAGATATAAAGTAGTGTCGGTTAGAAATTGAAATAAATTTAAAAGTAAACGCGTAAATAATTATTTGTAAATAAAAGACTTGGACGATACGAGTAGTTATAAATTCACATAATTTGTAAGATCGATTAGTTTTGTCGTAGTCTGATGTAGAACAATCGACTGAATCGTTATATTTAAGACTCTAAATTAGACTTCATTTATATTCTAAAATATTCTAACTGTAAACTGTAAATGTATTTTATAAATATAAAATAAATTCGAGTCAAATTTGGTGTTTTAAAATTGAAAAAAAAAAATAACAACGAGAAACATATGTATATGATGTTTTTTAAGTAATTGGAATATTACAGCACAAAAGTTCCTAAAAAAATTATATCACTCAAATGGGTGTTTCGAACTATTTCATTAAAATGAGTGGACTGCCGTATTATTGTAATATATATCTGATGCTCAAATTTTTTTGGCTTAAATTATTAATCTTAACCAGTAGAATTTATACATTTGTTGATAATTTAGACTTGTTTATTGTTTGCAAAATCTATATTATTGTTATATTATATCACTAGGTATTTTATTTTAATTGTAGTTGCAAACCATTAAAAATAATAAATTATTATTATTATTTACATATGATTGTATCATGAATTTAATGTCTTGAGTGAGCGATCGATATTGCTTTTCATTGGAAAGATGCATGATAATTATTTTATATTATAACATTTTAAATGTTTAAGTTTGCTTGAATTCCGATAATGAACAATGTTTATATAATTGTATTCCATACAAATAATATATAGATCTACTATTACAATAATAAGGAAGACAAGTTTCGTTATACAAGTAAGATTAACATTAGATTTCTCGGTGATTTAAATTCAGGCAAACCTTACTTCTTCAAGTTTTAAAAGTATTAGGTCTTTAAATGGTTAATAACAACTATATCATCACATTCAATGTTTAATAACATAATAAAATAAAACAATAAATTAACTAAAAGTTAAAAGAAATAATTGTTTTCATCTATAGAGTGCATGTGCTATATTAATATAAAGCCTTTGGCATGTGTAATATTTACTTTTACGCCACACCTTAAATTTTTCAATACTAAATAAACATCTAATTCAAAATATAATTAAATTTACTGAACAAATTGTAAAGATTATGAGTTCTCAACATTTAAATATTTATAGAAAACGTATTTCTAAACTAATTCACTTATTGCTAACTTAAATTTTTCACATATTATTAGATTATAAACCTCATTGTATGAAATAGAATTGAATTTGTTAATTTATTTTTATCCTTCCATGCTTATTCTAGTTTAATTTTTTTTTTCAACCAGAATAATTGATTTGATAATTTTCATATTAGACATAAAGTTACAGATAATTTGTTAAATTACTAGTGTTGCACAATTATGTAGAAAATGCAAGGCTTTTCGACGTAGTTTTACTCGCTACCTACAAATGCTCGTGTAGATTCTGCAATATTGAGCATTGGAAACTTAAGTTGTCAATGTTGGGAGTTCATCCAATAAACTGTTAACACGCAGTAGCGTTGGTATATAATAAATCTATATACGAATATATATAGAATAAATATTAATATATAGATTATAATATCAACGATGCCGTGTTTTTGCAGCTGTCGTATGATTTTGAATGGCACTTCCTCCATTAACAACCAAACCTATCCCTCGATTGTCCGAAACGCAGAAATCCTGTCTTCAGCTACGAATGTACACTTTAAATAACGAAGGCACTGGGTTCCTTAAGGAAATTTTTAAATTTAAGTGAAATTTAAGTGAATACACCACTGTGTTATACACACTACGAAAAGATCTATAGTGATATCTTGTAAGTTTAAACGAATAAAAAAAACGCATGAATTAAATGCGAATATGATTATGACTCATAGTAACTTCTTGTAGCTTCAAATAACTTATCGAACCCTTGTGAAGGTTTATGGTCGAAAAATTGTAACTGCAGTATCAGAAAATACCACCTACGCAGCAGAAAACATAAAGTTCATATGTGAATTATAAATAATAATTAATATTTTATATTCATTGGTTTTTTTTTTTGTTATTTATATACGCATATTTTCCATTCACAGTGCCATGTTGTAAAAGTGCATTCTAAGATGAAAATTATTTAAAATAAAAATATATATTTTATAATTTTTGTATTCACATTCATAGATTAAACGCATACAGAATGTAAAACCTTAACAGCGATAGTTAAATAGACCATATTATAGAAATGTACATAATTGTCAAATTACCTAAGAATATTATTATGTATAGGTATACTGTCATTATAAATAAATATATTGTCAGAGTATAATAGTAACTCGTAGTACATAGTTCACAACAAACCACGAATGAAACACTTATATAGGTGATAAGCGTATATAATAGTTAATATAGTTAAATATATTATAAAATATTAGAAAGTCTTAATGTCTGGATGTAGGAATATAACATCCTCCGAAACGAAATTCTAAAATGTCTGTTTAACTTATAGTATATAAGTAATGTGTAATTACGTTAATAATAAGAAAAAATATTTATAATTGTTAATTTTTTTATATTAGTTTACGCACGTTCATTCATCTCTAGTGTAATGTAAAAAAGTTTAAGTAACGAGTTTAATATTTTGTAATTGAGGAATTATGTGAGAAAATTTGTTATATTATAAAATTCAAATAAAATATTTTATTTATATAAATTTACTGTTTAATAGTATATAAAATATATAAAAGCATATAGAAATAAAATTTTATGTCACTTTTGATTGTCATTACATAAAAAATTTAATGTTTCCAAATTTATTTACATTTATGTATATTTAATATATTTAATTTTATTTATTATAATAAATTAAACGTTAGTATATCTACGTATCTAACGGTATTTAGCGCTTGACAATATTTATGTCTGACATATTAAGTCAATAATAAAAATATTAACCCTTAAAAGCTATAATGAATTACATAACCTACTAAGTTATGAAATTATTAAGACATTATAAGAAATCGTGAACAAGTTATTTTTAACTGTTAATTTCGACCTTTGTTAATTAAATATATAGTCGATCAATAAATATATGTAATTATTTGTATATTTTTTGTATAAATTCAAAAACATAAATATTAGAAATGCGACTTAAGCAGCTGACTGTACTTGTCCTTTTCCATAAAAAAAAAAGATTGAACCAAAATATTTTCTATTTTATTACGAAATGAAATTCAAATACTAATCAAAACTTTTATCTTCGTTTAGAACAATACGTTGTGCTTAACTTATATACAGTTAAGAACTCTCAAGTGTGACAAAAAAGACTAAATTTTTTAGGGAACTTTTAATTTCTCAGTCATTTTCCAATATATTCTTGAAAAACGAAATGTAGCTGGGTGTTTTTGCATCCATATAGCTTTTAAGGGTTAATATAATTAATCACCCAATGAATCTGTTCTTCCAAATAATATCTATATTCTTTATCAATTTTTATGGTTTCACTCTTAAAACGATTATATAATTAGTGATATGTATTTACATTTATTATTATTATGTTTCTCTCATAATTCACGGACGTAGAGGCCCTTTAGAGAATATACAAATGTTTTACTGTGACGCATCAGCCGGGATCCATCTCTGGATTATCACAGGTAATTGCCCAGAGATAGTTATCGGTTATTACATAGGAACTATGAACAATGTGGAAATCTAAACTGGGACTATGGAATGGAATTTAAATGGACTGGATACTGGGCTATTGAATGAGACTAACGGGCGTCCGCATTTACCGGTATATATCCCGGTTATAGTCTCAAATTGAATAGTTGGCGGACGGTGACTTGCCTTCTACTAGATGGGCCCCCACAAAGCGACGTAGTGCCTCGGCCGCAACATTGGCGTGGTCAGCTAAGGGTGTAGAGAGGTGTGCACTGCTTTCACCTTTCGTGCTCGTGCTAGGAGCTCGTGAGCGGGTTTCCCTGCTATTACACAGATTGAGCATTTCCACCCTTTCGAGAATATAGCTCTTGTGCTCGGCTCTGCCGGTCAATAAAGGGAAGCCAGAGGCGGAGGATAGATTACAATTCCCCTCCGAAGAACTCAGGTCCGTATGGTCGCCATTCCCCAAGAGCCACAAGCTGCCCTGCGGGTTTATTATTATTTTTCATTATTACTGAACATAATAAAAAATATTTAAGTCACTGCGTAATTATATGAAAATATTGGATAACTCGATTAAAAAAGCACCTTTTTAGCAATCATGCACAACGAGGTGCTCGTTGATAGTATTTCTAAAATATCATATTTAAGTAACGCTAAGGTTTTTTTATAGATATACCGCTTAGTTTTATAAATATGTAGTAACAATATAGAAAAGGTCAAAAATTGTAAATTATTATCTAGATACCATCAGAAATGTAGTTTACTCTCATAATGTATAGGTGCTACACAAACAATCGAAAAGTAACAACAAGGCAATGAGACTTAAGTTGAATATAAAGCTCTGGTCGAAGCCAAATGAAGTAATAATTACAACTGTTGAGTAATGAAATAAATTTAAGTATGTAATGTAATTCAGTAAGTTAATTCTTACATCACAATATATAACATTATTTATTTATAGTTATAGTGATGAAATAGAAATGCCCACTCACGCACAAAAAAATGTCTTTTTTTCTAAAGGAACGCAGGTTCAACGTTAACTTGGTGGCTAAGTTGAATTTATAGATCTTCTAATTATTATATAAGTATTTCAAAAAACATTGATCTATTCAATGATAAATAATGACACATGTATGAACGACGAGTCCATGCCGCCCTGAAGTTAGCTGTGACTAGATTTTATCATATTTACAGTGTACAAAAGTTCAGAAAGCCTGACTTCAGTGCGGAACCTACTCGTATTAGGTGTATTGTATGTTCACTCAAAATTGAAAAAGTCTACTTAGCTGAAATAATTTATTAGTTTAGTTATGTCCACTGTCAGTCTATGGTATCAATATTATCAATATATCCTCTCCTTTGAAAGCTCTGAGTACATTAGTGTGTAACGTTTCTCAATAAATACTTTATCACTTTACTAATCATTTTATCTCGATCTATTTTTTTATTAAATTCAAATAAAATACTTTGAAAATCTGTGATAAACTTGCACTTGATGTTGAAATTTCAACTTGGAAGCTCAATTAAAGATATATTTCAAAGTAGGGTGGTAGATGTAACGTTCTCTCGTCTCGATACTTATATGTGGTCATTAATTAATAACTTACATAAGTAGGACAATTTTAAATACTTAAATATGAAATATAGCAAATAAATATTGTAAAACTTATACCACTTCCCTTTTCTATTCACATATATATATTAGAAATATAGCTTGAATTTACCAAAGTATGTACATCGATCAAATTCCCTCAATACCTAACTATAAGCTATTTCCCACATTCTTCATTTAACTTTTCACCGTTCATATCATTAGATATATGTACTTGTATATATGCGCACTTATATTACGATTCTTTCATACTTTATTTATTCTTCTCAAGACTCAAGTTGGGAATCACAAAATTGCAATGAACTTTTATTAGGATAAACATAAAAATTTGTAAGTTTTTTACAAATATTTGTTTTTATCTATTGCTTTAAAACATTGCGTACTGCGCCCAACCGTCCACCGTTTTATTTTATTTCTTCACCTATACATCTTTAGTAAAATTATACAATGTCTATATTTAAAATATATAAGGTATAATTAGCAAAAATGGCTCAACTTAGGCTTTCAAATAAAACAATCGTTGCTAGGACAAATCGTTTAATGTATATAAGAAAATAAAGCATATATAAGGAAAATATGGTAAATTATTTCAAAATTATTTAAGCTATCCTTTTTAAGTAATTTGAATTACGAAAATAATAATTCACAATATCATACTATATAATTTATTAGAAAAAATATAGTTGAACAAATATAGAACCTCCTCTATTTCGAAAAAAGAAGTCGGTTAAAAAGAAAATAGTGTAGTGAATTATATCTTGCAGCATTGTTTTTTTCCTTTATAGTTAAATTCAAAGTATATTAATATGTTTTACTATAAATTAAAAACGTAATTTTTTGACAATTTTTTTTCAATATATCAAGTTCATTAAGTAGATAATTTACGACAAACGATAAATTAATAAATTTTCCGATATTATTAATCGATATATTCTATATTACTGCCGTAGTCGACTTAAAGTATCTTTTCATAACGTAATATTATTTACTCTTTAATGTTTAAGAACTGAACATAGATTTACTGAGGATATTTTTTACATTATTAGTTTTCATTATATTTTTAATTTTTTTTTATACTGTAAACAGATGCACGCAACAAATATAAAATTACATCAATATTATTTGATTAATTTCATTAATATTTAGTTTTTAAAATTTACGAAAGTTCCGAAAAAAAATCCAACTGGAGATCCTTTTTATTTTCAACTTATGATACTTTTTTGGAAGTTTACACTTTAAATGAATTTCATATGATAGCAATAGTGAATGATATAACAATAGTTATACGTATTAATGTAATATAATTATTATAATATGTTTAGTCTTATTAATGTACGTATATTATAAATAACAAGGAAATAAACTTTTAAATAAATAATTTTTTATCATTTCTTCCTGCCCACACTCGTTTAAGACGTGCGTTTGAAGTTATGTTTTTTATTCACTAATGTTAAAAAATACACGAAATAGTTTTCATACTCGTGAGATATAAAAATAATAATAATTTTATATGAAAAAAAATTATATTGTTAGGAATATTATGTAATGTCAAATATTCCAGAGTTTATATTTTTAACGAGGCCTATATGATTTATTTAACTTTTATATTTTTGACTATGTTTTGTCTCCGTGATATTATTAATTATAAATATTTGTGTGCTGTGCTTTTATTAAGCAACGTTTCCAATAAAATATTAATAAGTAGACCTTGCTTGTGTCGTTAATATTTCTATCTTCAACCATTTTTTCTAAAATCGCATCGAAATATTTTTGATTCGAATTTGCAAAGTTGGACGATCGTTTACTTCTCTTGGCCATTTTGGACGGAGAAATGTGGTAGTCTTCGGTTTCATTTAAATTCAACTGCAACAAAAAAAAAACAAAGATCAATAATATACGACAGAAACTATTTCATAATAAAGAATATACTTCTACTCTGGACTGTAACGCAATAACGTAATTTTTTTTATAAATTTTTATATTTAATAAATTTTATAGACAAGAAATTATTCTTTACCGAGATTTCGCCAATTCATTTTTATTTTTATATAATGTTTTATTGTAAATAGTATATTGAACAATAATTATGAAACGATTAAGGAATTTAATATTTACCTGGAAAATACCAGCTAGTGGTAAAAATGTACAAACTTTGAATAAATATTTTTAAAACCGAATCAATATTGCTTTAATAAAACAAACAGGGAAACTATAAATATTTTAAATTGAAGTTTTCAAATATTTTTAAGAACAGTAAAAGAATGTGATGAAATTAATTTGAAGAATTTGAAAATCACCTATGTATATAAGTTCTATCTAGCTTCACTAGATGGAAGGAGAATCTCATATGACAACTTTTATTTTTCCAATCAATTTTATTAAGCTAGATGGCACCTACATTGACAATACTTATGGTGAAAATTTTTATATTTCTCAAACTTGAACTTAATAATTTCATTTGTTTTGGACTTGTCGGTTTTATTAAAGTTAGAAATTTGCTTAAACGTTAATGTTAAGAAAATTTAGTGTAAATCAAGTTTATTAACAATATTTTTGGATTCGATCTCAGTTTCCCCAAATTTTAAATCGACATTCATCTGAATGCTAAATTAGAGCATGCATCTTCTGAATTTTTTATAAAATTACCTTATTTCGAACAATATGTGTAATTTTTTACGACGTTTTTATATGGTCCGGCAGTTTTCCACTTTCATAGCGATCCCACATTTTCATATAGAGATTTTCCAAATTCTTGACGTAGGACTCACAGTCGAAAAGAGTGCTGGTTAGACGCGCTTTTGCAAATTTCGCCCGAATATATCTGCGACTGTAATACAAAAAATATGAAATTCTTTATTGATCATATTCTGTCTAAATAAGAATGCCGGTCAAAAACCAATATGATATGTGGATGTAAAGTACCTCAATAACTTGATTTCAAATTTATTTAATACTAGCATAAAATTTAAAATAAAATAAAATTTTGTTACACTCAGAAGAAAAATACTCACGGAAAATAAAATGTATATAAATTCAAGTACGCCAATGAAAATAGAAACTCAATATGTAATTTATTTTCGAACCTAGAACTGTAGTATCGATTATTAACGACTCAAATTGCTCAGTGATTAGCCTCGAATCGTATGTCGTATATCATATTACAAACGTGAGTCATGTTCAGATTAAATTATAACTATATTATTAAATGAAAATTTATATTATGAAGAAAATTTATATTATGAAAAAAAAAATTAATATATTATTAACAACGACATTTTAATTCTCAATTATATTAATATATACCTAAAAAGAGGTTATAGTGTTTTTAATAAATAACTCTATACTAATTAAGGTTTAGAATAGTATATCTGGAACGAAGTCGACAACGATAGTCTTTTTACTTATTACATATATAAACATCAAATAGAAGTGCTATATGCAATTTAAAAGTACTTCAACTACACTTATTATTTTTTAACTCGGTCGTTAATTTTATTACAATTGATTGCATGAACTGAAATATACGTTATGAGTAAATCGTTTTAAGGTATAAAATATTTATATATCGTATAGTTCTTGTATAAAATTATTTCTATTTTCGTATAATAAGCCTTTGTATATGAACAGTCGTAGTACAGGGGCACGAGTGCATAAATGTAAACTCACTTCAAGTGAGTTTGAACCCACAACCTGTCGCGAATAAATGTTTAATTTCTTTTTAATTCCCACTTGAGGAAATGAAATATGAAATTTATTTGTACTGGTATCTAAGCGAAGCGCGGCGTCGAGTTCTGCCACTCAACAACGATTGCGTTGCCCCGAGAATATGGCGTTGAAAATGGGGAACGGAGTGTCTTAACACTAGGCACCCTCTGCCTACCCTGCTGTACGCGGGATGAAATAAAAAAAAATCATAAAAAAAATACACAAAACTTACGAAAGAACAAACGCTTTAAAACATATCTATAATCACATACTAATTAATTTACATTAAGGTTTCCCAGAAATTACTTAATTCAATTATACTTTGACAATCTTTATACTGACAAGATTTATTAAAATGATAATTAAATTTTAAAACCATTATAAGGCTTCATTGAAACGTGTTATCTTTAGTTAAACTAAATAGAAAGTTTATTTAAACTGATTATATTTAACGTTTAAACAAACAACATTATACAAACACCGCGCCACTAACTTTGAATAAACTAGTAGAGCTTAGTAACAAATTATTAATGCTTTATTATGTACTTCTAGTTATTTCTAATTTTTAATAAAAAAATGAAATAAAACATAGCAAGCTAAATCATAGATAGCTTCACCCTGTGTCCCGCACACAGCAAAGTAGGCAGAGAGAACCTAGTGTTAAGACTCTCCGTTCCTCACATTCCAGCGAACTCAGGAGGAATTACGTGTTGAGTGGCGAAACTCGATGTCACGCTTTGCTCGACACCAAAGCGAAAAAATTAAAATGTAGATCTTAATAAATATTTCATTTCCTCGAGTGGGGGTCGAACCCACAACCAAAATATATAATATAATGTCCATTAAATTTACCTAACGTCCAGATAGAAAATTTATTTACTATTATTATTTTTTAATTAAGTAAAGTAAATAATTGTATTTTACTTACTATTCTGTATTGGATCCGAGTGCCACAGCTATTTCTTCATAGTGTTTTCTGTCTTTTGCTATAAGTTCTGAGCAATTCAAAGCCTTTAGTTGCGAGGCTGCCACTCTGAAAAGTATTACTGACTGATCATTTTTATTTAAAAAAAAAACGGTCAAGTACAAGTCGGATACGCCCACCGACAGTTCCGTATCAAATTCATAATTGTAGATCAACGGAAAATACAAATTATAATAGTTGATAAACTGAATTTTGCAATAATTTGTTTTTATCTGAAAATTAAATATAAATTTCTATTCTTAGAAATTTTCTTTGTACTGCAAATTCTCACTTGCCAAATTTCGTAATTGAAAGAAATACCTTATAGTAGAAAATACTGAATAAGTAAAATAATAATTAATATAGAAGGAATCACCTCGAGGCTAACGTTTCCCCCGGCAGCGTCACTACAGGAGTGCCCGTCCATAAAATATCCATAGTGGTGGTATGGCCATTACATAGAGGTGTGTCTAAGCACACATCAGCCAATTGTCCTCTTCTCACGTGTTCTTCTTTGCACGATATTTTAGAAAATATGATCCGTTCTTGTGGAATCCCTGAAATTATAGTTCAATTTATAAATAATGTTAATGTCATAAAGTTATAAAAACTGTCATAGAGCACCTGATTATTGAATTATAATTAAATATATATACATATACAATGTATGAAAAAATTATATATAATCTGTGAACACGTATTTCACGGTGTTTTAGAGTTCAAATTCCAGCGGGCGAAGCCGCCCAGGTCGGCTCAAAACATGATTCCAAAAATTTACCTTGCTTTTCCATATATTTTTGTATATTGGGTACACCAGCAACCGGAAAATTTAAAAGCCAAAGAATGCTACATGGTACTTTTTTTAAAATATTAACCCAAGTTTCAGCTATTTTTGGGTCAGTTTTGTAAAGTTGGTTAAAATTACAAAATACTACAGAGTCCTCGGGAAGGCCGTATTGTTGTCTGGTCGTCAGTACAATGTTTTCAAATAATTCTTCTCCTGAAGCAACTTTTCTATGACGTAAACTAATAGATATTCCGTTTTCTATAGCAGTACTATTTACGTACACCTGTAACGAAAATAATTATTGAAAAAATTGGGATATTTGACATTTTTCGCCAATAACTTTCTGAGGTTCATATAAGGCTGTACCTGTTCCTGTTTCGGATTTACCGTCCACTCTATAACGTACCTAGGAATGTAGATTTCACTTATATTTACTTGTATTGGTTCCGAATTTTTATATGACAAAGTTTGTTTCCTATGTTTTACAATAAAATGTTCTTCGACATTGATATTTTCCGAAGCGTTCACTACACCTATATTACAATTACTTGATTGTTCATCTCTTATAACGACATCGTATCGCACTTTTAAATGCGGAAACATCTGTCTATGATCACCCACAAAGTAAGTGAATGGCATAAAGGCAAACTTTTCAGTGAAATCTGAAGCCGTTGACATTGGAGTGGAGACCTCATCGGTGATTAAATAATCCATGTAGCTCGCGCCACTAGTTCCGGGATAACCAAGCCACATGACTTGTATTGGGGCAGGTCTCATAGCAAATATTTCGTTTCTTGCACCTTTCGTATACCCATTCATATTGACTAGAATATCTATATTATCATTATATATTTTCTTAGCAGTATCAACATTACAAGGAATTTGCGATAAATCAACAAAATGTTCAGATTCTTTCATTATCTTACTACGGAATGTGGTTCCATCGTCCGAATTTAAAGCATAACAAAATATTTCTACGTCAGTCCGATTATGTAAGCCTGGTATAGATTGCATAAGGTGAGACGTAGGGTGGTTGGCGAAGTCACTGCTCACGTAGCCTATTTTCAGTCGCCGACTATCTCTCATGTACGTGTAGTCAAATACACTTGAAGTGTTACTTTTAATTTTTTCTAAATACAAATTAGCATGTCGGGCGGCTATTTCTTTTCTTGCTCTATTCGACAATGGATATAGTATGGAATGGTGTGGATGGACAGAGGATAACTTATCACTATGTAACAATTGATTGTCTACTATCGTTTTTATATTTCGCATACGTTCATCATAATCGTCCCAGTCGCATATGATTTGTAAACAATGTACTAGATTGCAGTAAGCATCTGGAAAATCAGGTTTTATTTTCAAGGCGTTCCGATAAGATGTTATCGCTTCGGTGACGTTGCCGATGTCTTTGTAAATGCTAGCTAAGTTGCAATGCGCGTCGGCGAATTGTGGGTTTATTTCTATAGCTTTTTTAAAACAATTAAGTGCTCCGTTCGCATCTTGCATTTCTCGTAAAGTGTTTCCCATATTGCTGTAAGCGTCTGCGAATTTCGGTTGTATACTTATTGCTTCACCATAATGGTATAAGGCTTCCTGAAATTTACCTGCAAATTAATTAAAAGCTTTTTTTATACATTGGTGTTGTAGTATATTTCATAATACATATAAAATATACACGTAAATTAACTGAAACCATATTTTAAGTAATTTATTTTAAAAAAAACACTGTCACTTATTTTAAAATATGACAGAACTTCAACCTACGAAATTTCTAATACCAATATGATACGATATATATATATATATACATATATAGACTTTATGGATTTATTATTGACAATAAAATATATAAGCAGATGTATATGCAGTGCATATTGTTGCCGCAACAACAATGCAGCGCCGCGCTGATATCGACGCTGTTATACGGCAGTGCAACGTGTATGCTATGAAAATCAAATCAAATCAGTCTAGCTAATGGAATACATAATGAATAGAGAAGCAGACATTATGGTGAGAATAAAAAAAAACAGGCCCAGGAAGTATAAGATGATTGATGGCAGTGGACGAGGTATGCAGATAGTTTTCCGCCCTCCGTTTTCTCTAACCATAGATATAAACTAAAAAACGCCATAAAAACAACTTGTCACTTACTTACAAATACATAACTTCTGAACAAAAAATATACAATCTTAATAAATATGTAATGTAGAATTGTTATATAATAAATGACATACATATGTTTAAACCCGTGAAAATATTTGTAACGTCCTGTTTGCGACTAAGAACAATATTGGTTTCCACTGCCCTATCTTGTTTTGCGTGAGGAAATGAAATAGCAATGATTTATCATCAGGTTTTCGCAATGCATTTATTCATCTTGCCAAGTTGCAAAAATATACAGTGGCACAATGAGTAAATACGGTGATTGTGGATTTGATTCCTATACAATTAATTATTTTTTATTTTTCCCTCTTTAATTAGAGACAGTCGCGGTCCTAAGTTTTATTTTCACTTCCCTGCCCACTCTTATATTTTGCATATATCGGATAATTCGCCAATTTTAATTGCGTTGCTTCCTCAAAGAAGTGGTAGGAATCCTATTAATTTAGGTTGTCTGTCAGTCACTAGCTAGCTAAAATTTGTTTATTACATAAAACAAATAAATAAATATAATATATAAATATATATTTCATGAGAAAGACCGCATAATTTTTTTATATATATCTTAAGTCTATTATTATTGCCAGCTATAACAGTCCATTTTAATCGCTTAAAATTACGTGGTTTTTTTGTAACCTGTCATATAGCACTGACGAAAGAGAGATAAAGAGAATCACATAATAATAGTTTTAGCTGTAATTACAAAATACATGTACAATATTTAATCTTCTAAAAAATATCTCGTTAATTTAACTTTAATTATATATAAACATCAAACACTTTAACAAGTCTAAAGTTATTACGCGAAAATTTCAAAAAGTCACTTATATTAGTTTCGGTTCAGTGCAAGCGGCCTTCGCTTTACACTACGAGTATGTGTACCACTAAGTATGCTTAACGAGATTTATTTATTCTGTGCAGATCTGTTAAGCCGATTCTATTATATTATATTATATAAGTACAACAATCCACTGAGCCGATTTCTAAGTAAAGCGTTTAATGAAGAAATATCGAGTTTTACCAATTTATCAATCTTATGGTAATAAAAAATGGTATTTTTTATGAGAGGTATAAAAATTTTAACGTAGCGGGGACTTGAATCCGCGCCTCTTGGAAACTCGACTACTAAGATATACATTATCATTAAACTATCTAAAAATTCTAATATGTTTGTTATTTATTTATTAGTCTAGCCACACAAAAATTCTTTACATTTCCTAAATAAGCATATTTCCTTTATAAGCGTGGAATGACACTTTTAAAATGTTAATAATACTATTTTCAATTATAATATGTTAACGATAGTTCTAAGAAATTGTATACATTTTTGCAGGTAAATGACTGAAATCTTCTCTTATACTCGTATATAAAAATAATATATAACTAATATTGTTTTGGATACTATCAATAATATTTGGTGTTACGAAAGATTTGATGACTCATACATATAGGTATTAGTACACATACATACATACATATGCGTGTACTAAACCCATAAATAATCCAGATTTGCCAATGAAGTATTTGTAAATACGTATTTCGATGGTCCCTAGGTAATATAATTATCGAAAGTGAAAAATTGCAACTATAGTTTTCGAGTTTTTTAAAAAATGTATTTTAACAAGAATACCCGTTTTCGATTACATACACATTAAAACGCATAAATATGACGATCACGGGAATATATAATTATAGCTAACATCACTAATTCATTTAACAATGATTCACATGAAATTATCATGAAGTAATTAAATTAACTTCTCGTATAGAATTATAATGGTACTTTGTTATATAATTTTCATTGATACAAGGTTTTGGCCCTTGGTTTACACTTTGATGATTTTTTTTTTGTTTTAATCATTATTAAATTTATTAAAATTTGACAGTAGCCTGAAACGGTTACCCTGTACAGGCGAAAGCTGTGGACTTCGTTAATTTTTATCGTTTTTCATAGAAAATAACTTAAAAATGTACAACGATGGTGATCGTGGTATATTTATTATATATATCTACCATACATCAGCTGGAAGATGAATAAATATTAAAGATAAAGAAAGAATATTATAAATATATATGTTATTGGATGGCAAAGCTTAGTTATATGAGAAACTGCAATATTACATAGTTTCAATGGAATTTAGAGAAGCTTATCTTATCTTCGTATAATATAAGATGTAGTGAATTATACCAAATAAGCTTGGATAATACTGATTTTAATATATAGGCTATGTTTAAAATAACCTTTTTTCAAGTTTCTTTTAGAGAAGAGAAATTAGTGTTACATTATTTCGTTCTCCACTAACGGTCCAAAAAATTTTTATCGTGTGAAACTTAAGATCTTACTTTGTCTTTATAAACTTATGCGAGTTAAATTCGAATCTACGACCATTTTGTTTAGCCAGACGATAGACGACGACAATTAAGATATCTAGATTGGAAAATTGACATATAAACAAATTTGGTGTAAAAGTTAAGGTAATATTTTAGGTATGAAGTGTAGTATCTTCTAAAGTGACAAATTCATTATCAAAAATTATATAGTAATACACCTAAATATATAAATACTATAAGTATTTATAGAAGTATGTATTTATTATGTATATCGAGTGAAGCTGCGGTTACTTAAGCGCTTAATACGTAAACATATATTCACATTTATAATATTAGTATAATCGCTCATGACCTACACCACCATACCTTGCTGTTGAAGAAGCGATGCCAAATTACTGTGTGTCGCTGCGAAATTTGGAAACACTTCTAATGCCTTCATATATAAGGTGGTGGCTTCATTGATTTTGCCCTGTTCCCTTTTAACGTTGCCTAGATTGTTAAGAGTGTCGACGTGCGAGGGGCAGAGGTACAACGCCTTGTTATAACATTCTTCAGCCTCACCGACCAGTCCTTTCTCCTTGAGTGCGTTGGCGAGATTGCAATATGCATCAGGGAAATTAGGTTGCAGTTCTATGGCCTGTCTGTAAGTATCTATGGCTAGATCTATAAACCCTTGCTTATAGTACAGGCATGCCAAGTTGCCGTGTATGATGCCGTTATTTGGTGAAAGCTTCAGCGACTGGAGATACACCGCTACCGCCCTGCAATAATAAACTGTCTATATTCGTTGATTGAGCTCTTGTTTTGATAGCACTTTGCTAAACAATACTAATATTGTCATAAATAATAACGATTTTGGAAACTTTGGATTCTTAGTGACAATGAACGTATTGATCTTTTTTCGTGTTTGTTCTGTTTCAAAATATATGTTTATAGAAAATTTATGATATTGTTTAATAATATATTTATAAAATATTAGATTGCAAGCGCCCGCGGCTTCGCCCGCTTGAACTACATGATTATTCATTTAATAAACAGAATTGACTCACAACTACGAGTATAATGACTTTTAATACGTGTTTATATTACTATAATATGTAATCTTCTAATATGACTTTTTTACTACATCATCGTAATTTCTATAAAGACAATTTATTGTTTTGAATTGAAAAGTATAACCAAAGTTGATACATCATATTTATAATAACATACTTTGGGAATTGATACATAAAACGAATTATTAAATAATATATACGTATATATGTTTATACATGTACATTACATTATTTTTACCAATATTAGTGCGAGTTATCATCACTTTAAAACTCTATTACAGTTGATGTCAGAAGGAGAAAGATAATAATTAATAAATAATTTACATTTACATTCGTAATAATTGACATTTCTGACGAAACAGTTATAATCCTTCCATCAAATTCTAAGTTCTTCATCATCTGTTCCACGTCATCAAATTGTGCTTTCCGAAAGCAAACACACGAGTCTTTACAAAAAATATCCAAATCCTTGTGAGTGTGCCTATAAAATTTAAAGAGTTCCCTCAATTTCTCCAAGATAGATAGGTAAGAAATGCAAAAAATATATATTTTTGTTTTTTCGGTTATTCTTTTTAAGTGTCCCTCTATCCATTGCTACTCAGCATTTTTTTTACTGTTTTATTATATATAAGATAAAAATATATTTTTATTAAAATTACAATAATAATGACGTAAATAGTAATTTTCTATTGCATCTATAGGAATATTATAAAAATACTTAAAAGTTTTTTAATAATATATTGTAACAACTTTTAAAATACGTCAAAGCTTTTAAGAATATTTTATATTTCTGTCTGTCCAACAGAAAGAGTAAATGATTCATAAGAAACTATGGAGCGAGAGGTACTTATAGAGTTATTCTTATTTTAATACTATTATAGCACGTGGAAAACGATAACTTTTATCAGTAAACTTCAGGTAAAGCTTCTTACAATATTTTGTTGGAAAAATAATATATTGAATGGAATCTTCTGGCAGACAACCTTGACGTAAAGAAAGTTTTTTGTGTTTGATTTAGTAAATAGATTCTCAATAAATACAATAAATAATTTTATATAATGGAATAAAATAATATTTCTGCGAAGTTAATATTTTTTTTGTTATTTCATCCCACTCTCCCAGAAAGCTTAATAATAAGCGTAATGGTTCGACGATGGTTGAGGGTACCTTTCCCGGTCGGGAATATAAATATTTATGTTTTCAAGCTGTAGGAAGACAAAGCTGCGTTGAATACTGCTAAGCAACATATCTTATGAAAACCTCAAAAATTAAAAATATAAATTATATTATTATTATAAATTATTATAAAATTATATTATATCTTTAAAAAAAAGCTGAATGTGAACAAATTGGTTATCTTTACCGCAAAAAAACAACCTGCTTTTCTAGTCTGGCTAGTTATTGAGATTCAGCCCTTAGAGCCATTTGTACTATGATATGTTAACTCATAAAGTAATTTTTTTCGGCAGTATATCTGCAATATTCTTAGATGATGACATCTTTCTCTACATTGGTTCGTGGCTTATTTTATCCCTATGAATATTTAATTGTGGGCTATGGTGCTTACGTAATATGTTCTGCTCCACCTGTCCTGACGTATGCCCATGATTTTTAACAGGCTGTTATTTTTATTGACTTGCAGAAAGAGATATTCCATTATTTTAAGAATTCACTTTATTCTGATGACATCAGAGAAGTTTGTCAGGCGTTTTCTATTAAGCAGTAGAGCAGACTTATATGTGCAAAGAATGCTGTTGTAGGTCTCGCGTCAGAATATTATTTCAATTTTATCCGAGTTTTATTGTTCCTAGAGAATACTTGTTCGGATGTCTCTTGAAATAATAATTGAAATTAAAAAATAATGAATCTCTTCAATTGTAATATATTTTTTAAAATATTAACAAAGTGGAGTTAAATTCATAATTTGTAAAGAATAGAAAAAATATCAATAATAATTTATCTTATTTGGTAGATTATAGATATTTGGTAGATACTTCGTTGTAGATTATTTATACCACCTTTCATAAAATTCGCAGCAAAATGCAGTCATTAGTCTTTTATACTTTATAAATTAAAAATTAATGATCCATTAGTAAATAAAATGTATCTTAAATAATTATATCATATAATATTAAATATAATTTGTGCTACAAATTACATTATTTAATATTTCATTACTTCCTTTATTTTAATTGAGAGTTCACTATTTATTTATTGCTAATATTTATTGAGTTACAATAAGGTAATTCATATAATAGGGCACTTAAAATTATTTTTAAAAAGTTATTAGAAGTAATATATATGGTTTTATTAAGATTTCTTACGCTGTTTTTTAGAAAAAGAAACTAAATAATTTTCTTTCATTCTCACAGAGGACCTATTTTTTTACACTAAACATTATAATTGAATTTTTTGTTATAATTTGTCATTCGCAGAGCATGCGTAATATATAAAAGTAAAAATATTTAAAAAATCGCCAAGTTATAAGAGACTCTTTTTTTTTATTAGCTTAACACTGTATACCGCACATAGCAAGGTAGGGAGAGGGAACTTGGAAACCTAGTGTCAAGATACTCCGTTACCACTTTTCGACAAATTATGGAGGCATTGCGTACTGTGTGGCGGAACTCAACACCGCGCTTTGCCTCATTACCAGAGCGAGCCACAGGAACTAAAGTTATATTTACCTTTTGATTTTATTTTTGAACCAATCGACGCAGCCGTTTGATATGTCCTGAGAGAACTTCGGGGGTGCGATATTGATGATGGTGTATACGACCACGCATTGGTAGTCCATGTTAATAGAATCCCAGACCAGTAGGACATAAACAAGCGCAAGCGCTGCTAGCACGCGATGACCTTCCACTAATAAATCTATTCACGACGCCGCAACATTACACAAAAAATAAACAAACATTTATTTTTTTTAGATAACAACAATTTTTTTTTTATTAATTAATATCGATATTAGAATTAATAAAATTAAAGTTTGGTCGAGTGTTTACGTTTCGTAAGGCGAAATATCGATTTGGCAGAACGCGACGATGTGACGCGGCAAGCACGACGCGACTGCGGGCCGGAATTGGCCTTTCCCGCGAATCCGGTACGTTAGATATCGCCATCCCATTTATATGAGGCTAAATCCCGGGAAATTTAGTTTTTATATACGTGTAAAAAATATTTTTCGGTAAAAAATATTAGCTTTTAAGTAATGATTTAATTATTATTATTTTTAGACAATAGGAATGTTATTATTAAAATCGTAGTGGAGCTCAATCTCTACTTGTGAGCATAAATAAAAATAATATTCCCCGACAAAGCGCGGCGTTCAAATCTGCCACTCAACACGCAATGTCTAAAATATAGGGCGGTAATTTTACTAAATATGTTTACATTGTTTTTTTTAAATCATAATGAATATTACAATCTATAATATATACATTTTCATTTTACTCTCTACTACTATTTCATTTATTATAGCAATTACATTCGTTATAGAAACGTTGTTCTTACCAGTGGCTTTAGAAGTTACCACTGAAAGAGGAATAATGAGAGAAGTTGTCAAGAGTAATTTATATTTCTCGCACCGCTAAAAGGCTTCAACCCTCGTAAGATGCTTGGAGTGAGTTACATTCAATATTAACAAATTTTTTGGAAGTAAATTTTTTCATACAAGTGTATTAAATAGAAAATTCAATAAATTATATCAGTGCTATCATCGTCTTAAAACATATCGTTGCCAGAGTGAGAAAATGATAATATTGTATATTTCATTCTCCCTAGTGGGAATGGGTTCCACAAAGATCGTGTTTCTGATGTCTGCCCTACACTAAGATGGCAACATGTGGTGGCAACACCTATTAAAGTCGAATATTTTTTTTATTTTATATAGCCCGTAAGATATCATTGATATTCGCTTTGCTGTATCTACTTAATATTTCCTACAAATAAAAAATACACTTATAACTTTATGAAAAAATAAATTGAGGCCAGTCGAGGCATAAACGTGTGCCTGTAAACACGACAGATAGTGGGTTCGATTCCCATTCGATGCACTAGGCTCCCTCTACCTACCCTGCTACAGGTTAGATACGGCGTAAAGCTGATAAAAATATACAACTAAACTAAGAGTATATACAAAATAATAAAGCTAAAATTAATTTCTTCGAAATTAATGAAATTACAAGCTCTTATTATATTAATCTCAGCTCTTATTATATAATATTAGTCAAAATTTAAGTTAAATTAATATTCAGCTCTACAGGTACAATATTATTTTATGTAATATATAAAATTATCGATTAAATTCTATCCAATTTAATTTGGGATTGAAGGAGAGTAGGCGTCGAAATGATCACAAGAATTTATTATTTCATTCGTAAAATAACTATATGTACTCGTATATGCTTAATTTTTTAGGCTTAAATGAGTCCGGTCTTTGGGAAGGCTTAAGCGGGGGGGACACTCGTCTAACACGTAGAGACCCCTTAGAGAATGTAAAATTGTTTCACTGTGACGCATTGGCATCTCTCAGAAACCACAAGCTTAGATATTATCATCGAATAATAAGTAGGTAGGTTATGGAAAAATCTAAATTAGAAGTTTGGATGTTTTTTTTACTGGGCTATTAGATGGAATCACGGGACGTTAGGGGGAGGAAGTGGCTCAGATTGAACTTGTAAGATTTCACATACACTAAAACATAGGATACGACGGGTTAAACATCAATCACACAAAAGTAATAATAATAAATTATGTAATTCAGTAATACTATGAGTTAAAAATATATTATATTCCTTTTTATTAAAATATTCAATTTATTTATTTCCTTTTATTATTATTTTATTTAATTCCTTTTTTTTTTAAATAAAATATCTTTATAGTCTATTTACCTATATGTGAATTGTAAATATATGTATATTTACTTGCTGTACATATATAACATATTTTTTCCTAAATCTTTTTATTTCCAAGCTACACAACATCTAATTAGCGATTCAAAGTAAGAAAAAATATTAATGCAGAACAATTTCTCTCTCCCAACACAACACAATGGCAACCTCTGACATTTATAAGATTTTTTTAATACTATGTAAACTCACTTTGATGTAAAATTAATATTCGTTTAATATAAATATTTTCATTATAACACAACCGGGAGTTACGCCCACGGCGGTATTCGGAAAATTATTTTAATATTGATTAATATATTATATAATAGGGTTGTAGACTTCTTCGTTATAATTTTCGACGTTAAAGGAGTAAGTAATTAATTAAATTATTAAAGATATAATAATTTAAAAAGTATTGAAAAATGATATATTATTATAAATATTTGTTCGTACAAGACATGATTTCTTTGTAACAGTTTGTTTCTAAAAATATGTATTGATACAAAATTTTAAAATAATATTTTGTAGCT
>JBAIZZ010000375.1:4878-18187 GCA_037355905.1 Heliconius aoede | reverse complement strand
AGCGACTGAGTGCTCACTGGGATGGTTGTTAATTTTTGAATAGACATCTCCGAGCTCGCGGTATATTAAAAAAAACATGAGGATTTTGACAGCGAGCAGAAATGTAGGAACGAATGTAAGTAAATGCCAATATTAATATGACATTGATGGTTATTTATTTATCATGAATATTATATTAACAGGTCGTCGTAGCGCAATGGGACTAGAGTACTACTGTAAACGCAACGGTCGTGGCTTCGATTCTCACTTGGGAAAAATGAATTAATATTGTAATTTTTTTGCTCTGGTAACAAGTTGAGTTCCGCTACTCAATATACATGGCGTTGAAAATTCTATGGAATGGGGATTAGAGTGTCTTAACACTAGGTTCCCTCTACCCTGATTTTTACGGGATACACGTAGTAAAGCTGAATAAAAGATTTTATATAGTTATTTATTTGAATAGTTTCAAATATAGACTTTAAATAAAAAAATTACCTAAATATAAAAATTACCTAAATAATTGTAAAAGAATCTGAACTCTTAGACTCTTTTGAATCAACAGTAAGAACCTTTTATTAAATGTAGATATTTATTAAAGCTTATTTTCTTTTGTGTTTTAAAATTGGATAAGTAATGATCGAAGTTGAAATATGAAATAAACATGAACAGCCGATAATTAAATAACACTATATTATATAAATGAAAAGTAAAGTAACAAAAATACTAATAAGCCAAGGAGAAAATTAAACATTAGTAGAAACGAGAAATATGTGTATTTTACTTGTACAAAGACCATGCGTTGGTAAGTCAATAAATGATTAAAATCTATTCAGAAAATAGACATAAATAAGCATCTACGATATATATATTTTAAGTAATCAAATAAGTCTGTACATGTACATTCGAAGTAAGAAATTAATACTTCATGAATTTTGTTTACATATCTGTTTTATAATACATTTGCTTGATCTATGGTACATGAAATTTGGGAATTAGAGGTTAAAAAAATCACAATTTACCTTTTTCCTTTACTAAAAAAAAAAAATATTCTTAGAGAACATGTGGTCTGTTACTTCAGAAAATACCGTCACTAACGCTAACTAAACCGCAAACGTAAACTCTATAAAACAGTGTTTCCTTTATAAACAACTGTAAGATTTAAATAGATATGATTTAATGGCCTCATAACGATGGATGAGTCAGGTAATTCACTTTGCATCTGGTTATTTTCACGTTTCTTTTAATAAGCCATTTATTTCGTTACGGATTTTATGAAAAATAATTAAAAATTCTTTTGGATATAAAAAAAAAATGTGATAACAAACAGTCAATCAACAATATACATTATAATTTAATTGTCACACAACTCATATTCCCTTTCAAATTAAAAATCTTTCTTTAATTTAAATTATATTCAATATATGGTCAATGTCGCGGGATCTCGGTTATGCGGGTTTCAAAATTCCTTATACGGAGAGATAGATGATCAAAATGAAACAAAGAATATGACTTGAGTTCAATGATATGACCATATTTATTTAATAGTGAAAACAGAATCAGTCTTCAGTTGACGAAGGAAACATACTGTATCAAAAGTGTAATCTGTAAAAAGTAAGTGATATTTAAGGACCATTTAGCCACCATCTATCTGAACACGGCATCCACAATCCATCATATCTAATATATAATAATCTAATAAATAAATAAAT
This sequence comes from Heliconius aoede, assembly GCA_037355905.1. Taxonomy (NCBI): domain Eukaryota; kingdom Metazoa; phylum Arthropoda; class Insecta; order Lepidoptera; family Nymphalidae; genus Heliconius; species Heliconius aoede. The sequence goes on along the minus strand of JBAIZZ010000375.1, from coordinate 16,496 downwards.
AATATCTATAATAAATATCTAATATATATTTGAACGATTGGGTTTCAATCTCATACAAACAATATAATAATAATATATATAAATTTATATTTTTAAATTTGTTTTTTTTTTAAATTACAAGAATATATTTAAAAATGTAAAATGTATATAAGTCATGTAATAAAAGTAATAATGTATAAATAATTATAATAATTTTCCGAGCTATCGTGTTAGAGAAATGTTATGTACATACTTCTTTCCAATACCGAAATCTCGCTATACCGAGAATGGAAGCCCTAGTTTAATTTTTTAATTCTACTTCAGATGACATATTATATAGGTACTGCTCTCAGTGAGTTTTATAAATTAGAAAAGACAGATTGGTAACCTCACTTTTTTAATTTAAGTGTTCTATAGTATTTTTTGTTTATTATTGTTTATGTTATCATATACATTTATTTTAGAATCCATTTAGTTTACTATTTCTCTTTCATGTCTGTTTGTTTATTATAAGAGTGATATATATATATACATAATTTTTCTATGCTCTTTGATTTTTTGTAATGAATTATATTTTATAATAAATGTCGGTTCTGAATAATGATTAATGTTAAAACTTTTAAAATAAGTCATTATAGTTGTTTGAATTTCTTTTTCCATAATATCCAAAAAATATAGAGAGTTAGTTTCGAATGTTTCAGAAATACTAGGAATGTATAGATTTTAATATGAAAACAAATTACACCAGACATGTACGTAACAAAAAATTAAGATGTCCATATACTTATTTGTAAGTTTGTTACGTATAATAATAACTGTAAAATGGTTCAATAGCAAGTTAAGGCTGGTACAGAGGATCTGTTTTGAAAAAGAGAATCGTAAAAAAAAAGTATGCAAACATTATTTTTTCATACGAACGGGGTCATATCCACCGTAATTAATATAATAATTGAAATTAATGACTTAAGAGATTCGACCTAATTTTATATGTAGTACTTAAATAATATGTTTAATTTTTATTAACTTTAATATCAAACAAACACTATTTTTATACTGAATACCAGATTGATATTTATTGACATATATATGTTTTATCATAATTTTTTTTTTGGGTTTTATTATTTTTAAGGTCATCCAAAAAATAAGTACTAGATCGCAATTGACTATATTGTAATGAAAACTTTCTTTTAATTTGTATTTCTAGTAAATCATCTTAACGTATTCTGTGTAATGTTATACTTTCGTAGCTCAAATTTATCTGCTTTATATCTTGTCCTGTCAGTGAGAACATGTTGAAGACATATTCGACGGAATTCTGTTGAACTAGGATTGCGTGTTCATGTTGTATAAATATATAAATTCCTATAAGTATATAATATTTACCTAGATGTTTCTGTGAAAAATTAATATTATATTTTATTGTATTTAAATTTTTCTATACTTCATTAATTTGATTTTGTTTTATTATGCTTAAAAGTCCCAACACTACGTTGCAGGTATGACAGATGAAAAGAAAAAGTAGAAAACATACTAAGCAATCCATAAGATAATTATTATGTCGATAGAGAAATCATTAACCGATAACTTACAACTTCAATAAACATTGCTATTGAGGCTATTATTAAGAAGCATATATATACATGCTCAATAAAAATTAGTATTCAGCAGGAACTTGTATTAACAGCTGTTAATCTAACCGCGATCGGTCCTTGGCAATGCTCCTCCAATTTAATAATAACCTACGTGCTCGAATCTGTCACATCTGCACGCACGTTGGCAGAGCGACGCGGCTAACACTATTTAAAATTAGACTAACATTGAAATTTCACGTATGACACGAGTGTTTGATCATTGTTATGCTATTGTTATGCTATACATATATAACTAGTTGACAAACCTTAATTGTATTATAGCCAATTTAATAAATCTTTACATGAATTATTCTTTTATGTAACTGTAATATAAGCAAGTTCCTACGTAACCGCACAGTAATAGAGTGCCACGTATCCAGTGAGGATAATATTTGAGCTTGTGTACGTAACGTAACGTACGTAACGTTAGATAAAATAAATATCATATAATAATAAAAAAATAGCATAAATTTAATTCATTATTCTATTTAAATTAAATTAATTATTCTATTTCACATTAACAAACGGCTACACGTGGCGCATTATACGACGTAAATAATTTGGACGTAGTCGATGACAGATTCAAAATGAATACTGACATACTCGTCGAGCAATTGAATTCTCTTTATCGTAGTCCACAGAACATTTTGATAGAAATGAATAAAAAAAAAATGAATAAAAAATAGTATAATAAAATTAATATTATAAAGAATATGGAACAATTATTTTGCTTATAGGCTAAGTTATGTCTCAATAATTATTAGTTTAGTAGGAAAACGCAATACTTGTGGGTTCAATTCTCACTCGTGCATATGTTCTGGTAGCGAGGTGAACAGCGGAGTTGAGTTTCGTCACTCAACACGCAATGCCTCCAGAAACCGGTGAAAAGTGAATAACGGAGATCTTCCCAGGGTCCCTTCACCTGCTCCTCTGTGTGCGTGATACAATGTGAAGCTAAAAGATCAGTAAACTTAATATATTCAGTCAGACATAATAATAAATAAATAAAGATAAAAACTAATTTAATTACTTTTTTATGTAAGCTTAAACCAAATTATTTTCTTTTTCTTCTATACGTAGTGTCTGGAATCTATGGAATGCTATGTAGTTTTTTCTCATTTAAACGTACATTTAAAATTAGATATAATCAATTATGTACCTATATTTATATTCAATTTAATTATAATTTAACAATAAATAATGTTCAAACAAAAAAATAATAATGCTCTACACACAGATACAAAAACATAAATAACTGTATTCACTGTATTTGAACCTATCACCATCGCCACCACCAGCCAAGCTATAAAATCAATAGGCAAATCAACAAATTAAATTAAATTTATAGAGTTACATTAAAATTTTACATTTACACGCCAATAAATAGATTTAAATTTAGAGTAGCAAAGAAGTTTCCCTGCCTTTAGATCAAACGAGTTCACGAACGTTTACCAACCTTGCTCTACATCTGGTCGGCTAGGACATTCATGTTATAAAAGTTAATTCTCAGACGACAGTTTTGTAACGAAAATAGCTAAATTATAAATATTTGTCGAGTTTTTTATTATTTTTTAAGTTAATTTAGATTCTGTAATGTTTATTAGTTCTTAGTTAAAGAAAATATACGAATAACAAAAACGATATTATGAAATCTTAACTCATTAGTTTTTTTTTACAATTCCATGATCTTTCATCGATATAGCAATGGAAGCAAAGACGAGGTAGTGGCATGACACTCCGTTCTTAAAATTCCCGATGGAATTCTAAGATTCTAAGAGAAAATTCTAATTTCGATAATTTCAAGTTATTGTGGGCGAGTGACACGAACAGAACTTAACGCCTCGGATTGGCTAACCAGAATGGGAAAATGAAAATGATTTATTCCACCGAGAAGGGATCAAACCCACCACCATAGTTTATATGGTCGATTCACTATCCAACTATACCACAGTGGTTATAATTTATTATTTATTTAAATGAATACCAAAATATCATAAACTTATAGTATTTACAGATTTCAGTATAGATCTACAAATAATTTGCACTGCGACGAGTACACTTGTCTACAGGCGGTTTCGTACGACATCGACGTCACGAGCATACCACTCGTGGACAACTGGTTTACATTGGCACGGACGACTGACGTTTTTAGAGTACAATAAAGGAATATAAACACATTTTAGTGTATATGTTTATATGTTATAGAGGCCGTTGTGGGACTGGGGCACCTGTGTAACTGTAACGCTATTACGCTAATACGTAAAGTAATATTTCACTCCCTCGAGTGGGAACCTACAACCGTCGTGATAACGGGCGGCGCCATTGTGCCATTGCGCCACGACAGCCTCTAAATTGTAAAGTGTACCGAATATATTATTATTAATATATATTAATATATTATTATTAATACTTGTAAAGATATAGCAAGTAGTGTATATACTACGTATATACAAATACAAATACGAGAAGTGTAGAATTACTTTTGATAAAATTATTTAAAGCAGTACAACTAGAGTGTTAACACAATAGTTCATTCAAAATATGGACGGTCAATTATTAAATATAACATCATAAGGGATCTCGTAACATGCCGTCCACATGTTTAATAATATAATATTTTATTGCTTTAATACTATGACTTGACTATTTTTCTATAATTTGAACGTCCTTGACGCATTGCAGACGAAATTTCCTCAATAGAAACCTTTCAATGTCTATGAGAGGTCTGGTATAGATAAATAAGATTTAAAATGGTATAGTTCATACGTGTCCGTTTAAAGTTGAATTTCAGTAAACACATTTCTTTTGCTTTTAATTGTAATATTTTTTTATTCTTTTAATTGGAATAATATTTTTTTTTACATAAGAAGTTGATTTATAAATCACTATTTGCTTTTTCTTAAAATTTTATTAATTTAAAATAATATTTAAGTAAATATTATAAAAGTTGTAAGCATAGTTTTAGCTATTAACATGTTAAATAAGATTTTTTTTAAACCGTTAAAATGTTAAATTTACAAAAAATATATATTTAAGTATTCTATTTATGTAGGACATATAAAATTTTAAACAATTACTGAATGAATGGAGCCCCAGCCCAACCCAGCTATAATAAACTTCAACTAATTAGTTTAGTAGATAACGAAAGCAAGTTAGTTTCTACGAAATTTAATTAAAATTTATTATTAACCTTTCATGGAACTTAAATATTACATTTTTATATCATTTTGTAATAGATTGCCTATATCTTGCTGTAAATCGTAAATTCTTATATTCGAGAACAGTCTTGGCGCAGGGGCACAAGTGTGGGACTTTACCGACGATAGGTTGTGGATTCGAATCCCACAGGTATAAATTAAATATGTATTATTTTCATTTATTCGGTCTGGTGTGTAGGCAACGCGCGGCGTTGATTTCTGCCACTCAACACGCAATCCCTCCAGAATTTGGCAGAAAGTAGGGAGCGGAGTGTCTTAGTCACACCGAGGTTCCCTCTGCCTACCCTGCTGTGTGCGGGATACAGCGAGGTCCTGAAAAAAAAATTAATAATCATCTGCAAAAAGAAACTCGAAGGTATTCCATTTTCACTTTGAGTATTTCTTATTGCTCTCTTTTTTGGTCTTTAGAAAACGTTTTTATAACATACTTATTATACTTATAAGTGTAAGTATGAACATATCTCGTACGTTTCAATATACTTGGATCCAATTCTAAAGGTATCTCAATTTGATAACTCTTAAGTAAGAAACTTTACTATTATTTGAATTTTAAGTGAAAATGTAAGCTATTTGGTTTCTTTTTTATGCTTTACTTATTTATTCAAGCATCAAGGAAGACTCAGCTGTCGGGCATCAGATGCTTCAGAATAATGTAAATAAAATATTTAACCACACAACTGAGTATTTAATTATTTAACTACACTAAGTTTTTTTTTTACCTTCTGTTAACACCAATATGTAACAAAATAATATGCGTTTCATTATTTTTTTTGTGACTTAAGAAAATTATTTTTACGTATCTTTTGTCGAATTAGGATGAACAATACTAATGTTTGTCTACTAAAGTTGAAAATAAAATATAAACATTTAGAAAGAAGTTAAAAGTATTGCATATGTGCTAAATGTGATTTTTGAGGCCTTGCGTGTTGAGTGGCGGAACTCAACGCTAAGATTTTGGCTTGGAACCAGAGCTAAGAAATGAAAATATAAATTTACAAAAATTTTTCATTTCCACGATCGATTAGGGGATCGAATCCATAACCAGTAGATTTTACAGTCACGCTTTGTGCTCCTGCGCCACGACCGGCCAATATAATAAAAAAAAAACACTGCCATAAAAAACAAATAAAATATCAAAGAAAACTTATATTGCAGTCTTGTCTCAAAAGTATTATTTAATTTAATGAACGTCGTCGTCGTCGTCGTCTAGTCGTTAAAGTAAGAACACTGTCGTAGAATTTCTCTCTGGCATTTCAAACATCTTGTAATACAATATACATCCCATTGTTGACGATAATATACTACTTACAGATATATTTTTGAGCTTTTCGATGTAATCCGTACATAGCGGGATAGGCAGTCGGAACCTGGAAATCCAGTGTTAATACATTTCCATCAAATTTGCGTGTTCTATTGCGTGTTGAGAACCCCTTACGTTGCGTCGTAATCAGAGCAAGGAAATCTAAATATTAAAATATTTGGTTTCCTCGTGTGGGATCTATATAAAAATAGGCTGTTTATAAGAATGTATTTAAAAAAACTGTTAATAAAATCAGTCCACACAGATTTTCGGTCAAAATTCTTTGACATTGTGGCTTTTAAGCACATGAAGCCGAATTAAATTTAATAAATTACAGTCCAGAGTCATCATTGTCTTCATTGTCTTTTAGAAATGAGACTATAAGCGTACTATTGAATTACTGTAATAACTTGCTTGCTTGTGTTTTTCTTTTTTTCAACTTCACGCTGTATCCCACATCCATCCGTGTAGGCAGAAGGAGTTTAGAGTCAAGACACATACCAGTGCTTTCACTCATAGCGGCGCTTTATCTCGTTACCAGAGCAAAGAAATGAAAATATTAAATATTTCAGTCTCAGAATCGAACCCACACCATCCTTATAAGCGCACCCTTGTGCTACTGCGCCACGACAGTATCAATATATATTTTTTAATATTCGTTACTATATGTTGCAGAATTCCTTATTTTCGAGGAAAAATTTAAATTGCATATGTTAAACAAAAAACTGCTGAAGCTACAGTATAATACAATTCTAAAAGTATGAACCAATCAGTTTATCCTTTAGTTAATATGAAAAATTTCGGACGTCATAAGATATTTTATTTTTAGTCACTAACGACTGGCACGGCGACGTCGTAAATATTGCACCCTACTTTGTTGTTTCATCAATCTTTGTATGAATATAAAAATTATACAGTATTTTTTCAAGTTGTTTTAAAAATATTCAAAACACAGTATAGTAAAATTAGTATTTATTTTATTAGTATTTATTAAATTAGTATGGAAAAATAGTATTTTAGTATACCAAATCCTAATTATAGTTAGTAATTTTTTTCTCAAATACAGGGAAAAAGTTGAATGTAATATAATATTTTTACATAGAAAATATCGAAACATTGTAATAAAAATCTTTTCCTTGAGCCAACTGACAGTTATATTATATGATGACAAACTACCGATAGCCATACATATATTTGCACTGTTAGATACAAAGATGTTACGGTAGATTAAGCGTCTTCCTTTTCAAGTGCTAAGTCGACCTTCATATATATAAACTTACGACATTATATGATAATCGTGATTATTCATACACATTAGTCTAATCTCTATCAACTCCACTCTGTATCCTTACAGTAGATAATATGTAGCATGTAGCAGGGTAGGCAGAGGGAGCCTAGTGATAATACACTCCTCCGCCACTCCGCCTAGTGATAAAACGCTGTGTAAAAATGTTTTTACAGAGAATAATTTCTGACAATTTCCGCCTTGAAGTCAATGCCGGTTAAATTAATCTACTGATAATGTTTGTAGCTGAAGCGACAACGTAACAGTGTAAAATATTTCTTTACTCATTATATTGTTTCTTTTTTACCAAATTGTAGAAGATTTTTGGAAATGCTCCAAGATAACCCAAAATATAAGACGGAGAGTAAAATGAATTGTAAGAAAAATAACCTTTTAACAACTTATTATTTTTGTTTATATTTTATGGGGAAAGGAGAGAGACCAGGTTCTTTCTGCCTACTGAGATGTGTGCAGGATACAGTGTGAGGCTGATTATTATTTAAATTTATATCTTCATTTCTACGCTGTGGTGTCGAATCAAAGCACGGTGTTGAGATCCACCACTCTAAACGCAATATCTCAAGAATTCGTTCGAAAATAGGGAACGGGAATAAATTTCTTATAAAATAACGCAATATTTTTTACTCGTGGTTTATGTGGGTGTCACGTAGGTTCTAGCTACCTTTGACCTATTCAGTTGAGATTAACCTGCTTGTATGAAATAATATAAGATATTTGAGTAGAGAAACAATTAAGATGGAGAAGAAAATTAAACAAAGAATAGCAATATATTTTATGATCAAACATTAAAAATGCTTTGGAGTGTATTTGTTTTTTTCTCACATACAAACAAATTTGTTTGATCTATTATGATAACTTACTAAATAATATTATAAAATATTATATAGATAAATCTTTCGAGTATAAAAATACTAGAAAATTAATTATATAATAATAAGCATAATGTGAGCTGACACTTGATGCAAGCTATAGTCTTACAGAGATCACATAGCCTGCGTGCGAGTAGGAGCTGGCATGTCGGTTTTTTTTTTATGGAAAAGGACAAGGCAAACGAGCGTACGGGTCACCTGACTGTAAGTGATCACCGCCACCCACGACCCCGTGCAACAGATACAGGAGCTCCAGATACGTTGCCGGCCTTTAAGGTGGATGTTTTTAAGGTACCCATGTCGTATCGACCTGGAAACACCGCCGCGGGTAGGCCATTCCACAGTTCCGTGGCGCGTGGAAGGAAGTTCCTACGAAACCGTTCAGTCCAATTGTGCGTTAAACAAATAGGTGTCATATCAGCTTATTTGTTCAATTTATATTTGGATAGCTGTCTCCAAGGACTGAAACAAAGAGACATACGAGTAAAAGTAGGAAGTTTGTATGTAGATGATGCAGTGCCAATTTTATTACATTAAAGCGAGCAAAATGGCCAATACATTGAAAAGCTCTGAAACATTCTGAAACAAGGTTTGTGACAATAATAATTTAAGCCTGAATATAAGTAAGAAAAAACTTCTAATATTTTATAGATATTAGAAAAAGTGAATGATGGATTATTAATATTTTCATCAAGTATATAAAAGTTGTTTTGCCTTTCCTCCTGCCTGATGTAGTTACGGGAAGAAAAGCGTAGATTTTTTAGCTTTATTTCTGCTTTCTTCACATGCTTCAGCGCAAAAAAAAATCGCGCTCACAGCAGGTTAGGCCGAGGAAACGTTTGGTAAAACATTCAGTTTCTCATTTTCCTTTGACTTAAATAGTGGCGGAACTCAACACCATGCTTTCCCTCAACACCACATCGAGGAAATAAAAATATTAAATATTTTATTCCTTCAAGTGGGCATCGTACCCACAACTTATTACGCTTGTAGTTACACTCTTGTGCATACTGCGCCACATAAAATATATATTAATCCGTCCTTTTAAAAGAACGACAATAACTACACGCTAGTACTAGTGTCTATAAGTCACCGTGGCATCAATGATAAATTATGCACTCAACACTGTCACGCCACCTGAATGGAAAATTAGGACTTGGTAACTAGGACAAATTGATATGAACTTACTATATTTAGTGTACTTAATAGAGGCCGTCACCCATCGTGGCGCAGTGTAAAAGAGTTAGACTCATACTATAACTAACTAGGTATAATATAAAAAAAACAAAATAAAGAGCAATTTTTCAACTAATATTGAAAAAGATATAAAATCATTAAGTAAATGCACTATCAAGCTGGGATTCATTATTCGTGTTATTGGATATTGCTATATAAACTTTTAAAATTGAAATGTTGAATGCAATTCGAGTATTCTCAAATTGCTTCTTTCGTTTGATTTTGTACCATGTTTGCAGGGACCTCAATATATCCATCAATATACATATTTCTGTATAAGTTTGTAAAACTAATATGATAGTGATAATAGTGAGTTACAAATATATTCACCGGCCAATTTACGTACCTACCATGCTTATGAAAATATTTTTACTCTCTCATAAACTAGGCGTCTTATATGATTCAAGAATACATAGAATATGTAGTTTTGTATTATTGTGGCAATCTAAAAATAATTAATAATAAGTGTCATTTATTTCACTACTATAAATAACTATAATTTTTTGTGGCCCCTTGCGCACAAGCGTGCGCTGCGTTCGATTTCCACATCGGAATCCGCCGGAAAATAGGGAAAGGAAATGTGTGAATGCGAACGGTGTATCTTAACCATAGATTAAATTATTTCCACTAGCTACCCAGCTATTTGCGGGATACAGCGTGATGCTAAAAAAACATTATGCGTAATTTTCACCTTAATTTGTAATACAGTAGATTGATTGTTAATTTCGGAAAGTGAAATTACTTGAAAGCTCGTTTGATCTGTACTCCATACCTCATCTAATAACAATTACTTGCAGTTAAAGTTGAGTTGGAAAATTGGAATGGACGAGTTGAAAATTTGAAATTATGTTGGGATAATATATAAAATATGGGATAATATATACAATATAATTTATTCTTAAGAAAATATTGATAATAGAAATTTCAATAATATTAATTTTAAATATTTATTTTAATTTTTTTAAAGTTTACACTGCACGCAGCAGGTTAAGCAGAGGGAACCAAGGAACCTAGTGCTAAGATACTCCGTTCCCCACGTGCCGACGAATTCGTGATTCGTTGCGTGTTCAGTGGTATAACTCAACGCCGCGCTTTGCCTCGTGAACAGAGCCCAGAAATTAAAATATTAAATATATCATTCCGTCCCCCATCTGGGATCCGAACCCACATTAGTTGCGCTTACAGTCGCATACATCATAGTTATAGTCAAGATAAGCTATAAGTAAATGCATTGCCAAATTATACAAAGATTTTAGCCTCATTCAGTGATCTAGATTCCGCTTATTTAAATTTAAATCCTTATAATACATTCAGTATGTAAATTTTTCCTCTCCGTATCAAGACGCAAGAAAGGCCTTCGTGCGACTAACACATACGTTGAAAAATTAGAAGTTAGCAGTTTTTATTTTTAATTTACAATGTTTCTATTGTGTGTGAAATAAAGTATACACACAATGAAAATTGTTGATAAAAAATATTAAGGAGATTGTATAATTCTTCAAGAATTTAATTATTATTATTACGAATATTTTTTTCTAGGACCATCTATTTCTGTAGTGGGACGCAATCTTCTTCGGACGGAGATCGTGTCCCACAACATATCGCTGCAGATCATGGTTTTGACGACCAGGCTGGGTACATCCCTAGCGTGTGTTGTGCCATCTCTTCCAGGCAGTCACAGTTGTGGTAGCGGGTGTCAGGCTCTTTTCCAGCGACTCGAGATAGTATCTCCCGAAGCAGCTGTGCCCCGAGAGTACTCCCATATATCTAATGCGTCCGCCCTTATGCGACCATCGCCATCGAATGAACCATTTCGGTGAACCACCGATGGCTTGTCCACTAATGTTGCACAAAACGTGTGCAAAGGTGACTGCTGTCTTTAACAGCTTCGGAACAATAGGCTAAAATGGTCCCGAAAGCTCCACATACTTCGGGCTATCTTGGACAGCCAAGACAGCCCTGAAATCATATATCTTTTAAAATCACCTATGCAACATTACGACTGCTCAGTATTATATAATATATATAGCAGAGCTACAAAATATTATTTTAAAATTTTGTATCAATACATATTTTTAG
>JBAIZZ010000374.1:1126422-1160633 GCA_037355905.1 Heliconius aoede | reverse complement strand
CTTCGCTTTGCCTTAACACCAGAGCGAGAAAAAAAATATTTCATTTCTTCGAGTGGTAATCGAACCCACAACTTGTCACGTTTTCCATTATCCATCTCACCAATTAACCTAAGCTAAGCATTAAAACAACACCTACATAGACCTGGGAAAGAAAAATAGGTTAAATATGAACTCAAAACCATCACAAGCAATCAAATACTTAACAACTGCGTCACAAAGACCTTAAAGAAAATTTCCACTCAAAACATCACCAGAAACGTGATCATCATACATATTTAAGAACAGTTGCATATTACCTCTTCGGAACTTTTACGAGGGTCTCTCTCTCAATGTGACGAAAAGTGCTACTTTCGAGAGGTTAGCGTTCAACTTACTTTGTTGGAGGTGTTTCGTATTTTTGTCGTGAAAAAATAATTTTCATCATTTCAATGATTCGTGAAATTGCTTTACGTTTGGAAGATGTGGAAGTTTTTAGTGTGTGTTTTCCATAATAAAAAAATTGATGTAATAAGTCTTCATATTAAGTGAATCTGTTTTTGAAAGTATATTTAATAAGTTGTTCTTTTATATAAATGTTTTTATAGAAATACATTTACTTGTTTGTTATATTATTAAATTAATTTTGTACAAAATTATATCATCTAAATTGAAACCTATTACCGTAAGAAAATTAGTGAAACCGGAGGCAGACATATTGAAAAATTGTAACAAAAAAAAAAACAAATATATAAGGTAAAATAAAATAAGGTAAAATATAGTGAAATGTGGTCTAAACCATAACTATCTATAGCAAAAATTTGGGCATTATCATACTCCAGTATTATAACTTCAATAGATTTTTGAAAATTAAGGCAAAATCCCATACCAACAACTAACTATTTAAACATCGCTTTGATTAACTTTGAGTAAGCATGACTTCATCAAAGGGAGTCAGATTCATCTCAGAAATTCACAGTTCTGAAGCCTAATTTCATTTGCATGTCAATAAATGTACAGTTTGTTTAGGTTTGACGAGTCGAAATCAAGTTGAAGGTCGTGAATTTGATTTTCGTCTGATATGGGATAATTTATGGGGAATATTTGAAACAATTTTTTTAGAAATTAAAAGATTTTTTTTTTTTGAATTTATATTATTTCCTTGTATAACTATATAGGCAGCATATTAGGATTAATTATTGGCATGGCGGTTAGAGATTTGATAGAATACATTATTAATATAGGCTATATATCGTACCTTAAGGTAACCATTATATTTCCAATTATGGACTTTATTTTAAAAGCATTAGAACTCAATTTCCTAATTCCATTTCCTTTTCCATTAAAAGAAACAAGGAAAGATATCGCAGAAATTTTCCGGTACCTTATAATATTTTATTTTGTTTGTCTAGAATTATACTTAAAACTGTGTAAATTATATTATTATACAAATAACATAATTTCGGAATTTTTCATCCTTTCATGTGTAATTTTCGTGTAATAAAATGTGCTGTAAAAAAATTATGACTATAACTCTCCACCCTTCCGGAAGGACCTTATTTGGAGAAAGCCGTAAAATGGCGCATATGATTATAGTACTTAGAAATAAACTTTTGTAAAATGCAAAAACATACAAATGTAAATTTAATTAAAACGTTTATGTTAATTTAATTTTTATGGGCAAGGTTTTTATGGGCGTGACAGGGCGTTGGTTGTGGGTTTACTTCTCAGGCAGCTTTTTAATAGTATAAAGATATTTTGTCAGTTTCAAAATAATATAATTAAATACGGATAATAAATAATCCTTTTAATATCCGTCAGCACGAAATATCTATTTTATATAGAATTTAAATGTATTTGTACAAAGCCCGAGATTGGAAACTTGTTAAATAAATTCTCTCTCCAAATGGATTTCCTGTGTAGTGAGTATATAGTTTATATGATATGAATTTACATATTATTGTTTGTTTGTAGGTTGTTTTTAATAATATTAATAAAAATGTTGTTGTAATTATAGAAAAAAAAAACGTTATAGTATTATAATTTCATTTAAGGCCTCTCTGAATTTCCTGCTATCTATTTAAATAAGCTTTTCCTGCTTTATACGAACAAAAAAAAAGCGAAAAACTGTTTCCTCTTTTAATTTTAAAACAAATTACAGCGCAAAAAGGCATCAAGAACTAAACAATCGTCGTTATTCATGCTAATTTTATATGATCACTTTAAATTCGTCGCATTATACCTCGGTTAGACTAACAGGGGGGGTCGGACGCTTCTGTATAAAATAGTCATAAAATTATACAACGATTCTGGAGAGTAGCCTAATAGTCGGTGGCACGGTTGAAACTTTCTTTTTTCTCCCATCAAAGTCACTTTTTCATATTCACCTTATAGATTTATATGGGAGGGTGCATATTTAAATAAGATTTTATTTTGGGTATATTCACTAAAAAATTATACTTTCTTAGTAATAAATGTATAATTAATTGAGAATCTACTAGCTCGATTGAATTATTAAAATAATAGATTGAAAGTCTTTGAAGGGGTTTGACGTCGGTCGTTGCGCACGGGCACAAGCGTGTGACTTTAAGCGCGACTGGTTGTGCGTTCGATTCTTCGCTAAGAAATACAATATTCAATAAAAAAAAGAGTATGAATACTCATATAAAAGTATGTCTATTATAATTTTACAATCTATGAAATGAAATAACTATGAAAGAACTACCAATAAGTTAAGTCTATTTCACAGCTTAGATGTATTTAAAGGATAAAATATACGGAATTAATACCAAATATCATGCAGCGTAGCTGCCAGTTTGTGTAATGATTAAATAGTAGTTAAATATTGAAAAGAACAACTGTTGAGTTTCTTGCCAGCTTTTCTCAACAGTGCTGCTTCCCTAGCCGGTGGTAGCTTTACATCCATTCGACGATTCACAACGTGCGTGGAAAAGTCTATTTGAATAATGAATAACATTTCGCGACCGCAAAGACGTAGGGGCTCAAACGCTTGTAAACGCAACGGGTGTGGGTTCGATTTCCTCTCAGAGAAATGAAATACTTAATATTTAAATATTTTAATTTTCGTCGCCAACGAGGCAACAGACTGTTTTAACGCTAGATTACCACGTTTCCACTGGAGAATTTTATGATTAATATACTAGTTTCTATCTAAATGGCATAAGAAAAGAAAAAAAAGAAGACTATATTTCACTTTATTTGGCTTCACGCTGTATCCCGCAACTATCACGGTATGTAGAGGGAACCTAGAAACCTACTCTCACGACACTCCGTTCCAATTAAGTTAGGCACTTTCAGCCGAATTCTGCAGGCAGTGCGTGTTGAGTGGCTTGGGCTGCATATCCAAAAAAATATAATGTTTCTTACTTGAGATATCAAATAGGAAACTAACAGATTCCACTGGGCCACGACCTATATTACTTATTTTGTTACTACCTATATAAATAAATATAAACGCGTACCGCGTTTCCTATAAACTTTAAAGTGACATTTTCAACAATAATTAATCTGTCCAGTTTTCATAATTAAAAATAAAATCGCGAATCCGACTTCGTAACAAAGTTGGCTGGTTGCGTTCCACAGCGGCGCCCTCTATGGCGAACATTTCGTGATTAAAAAAGTTTATTTTTTATTATCCACAACAATTTGCTGCGTATTTTTTTTTCTTGTAATTATGATAAATGGAGCGCAAAATCGCCATTTTTATTATATTCGTCTAACGTATTTAATTTTGTTGATATCTTATTTGATTTGATCTGCTCGTTGAGTGTTTTATTTTTGTTTTGTTTGATTGATATATTTTAATTGTTTTTCCTTTCGATGTAGGGCAGTATTGAAAGCGAAGTGAAAATTATAAAAGTGAGAATTACTTATACACTAAAGTAGTAGTTGTAGGTTCGATTCCCATTCTTCGGTCTGTTAACGAGGCAAAGCGGGGAGTTGAGAGTTTTGCCACTGAGCACGCAATGTCTCAAAAATTGAACGGAAATATAAACTTATATAGGTACTACTCTATCGGTCTTAGTGGATAAATGCGGCACAAAACGATATTTTCTTAATCATACAAAGTTCACTAAAAGTTTTTTAAAGAATTATACTGTTTAACCGTTATTGTTGACGCCATTTAAAATCGCGATAGTAAATGGTGGTGTTATTTGGTTTTCGAACCCACACTTACCAATAACTCCACTCATTTCCGCTTTCTGGAAATGAAACAAAGTGTAGTGTCTCCTGAATGAATCGAAAGTGGAGAACTTATTATCTTATCACTAGTCCAAACACATCCAATTAGATACAGCGGGAAACACCATAAAACAAATATAATAATAGGCATTTAGGGTTGATTAAATTTATTATGAATAAATTGTACAAGCGCCATTACACTAACCCACATAATGTCTAGCCAATAGCGATCGCGGCGTAAATCGTTAACGTTATTCGATCGTCAGCTGTCGGGAATGGCCGTGCCGTAGTCCGTATAATTATTATGGACTATATATTAGTCCCAGGTTTTGTCTGTTGTCTTTATAGATGTTTTTTTAACTTCACGCTATATCCCGCATATTATGAAATTGGGGCGGAGTGTAACACTAGTTAATACTAGGTTTCTGGATTTGTTAAGTGTGGGATATATACGGATGTTGTATATATACTAACATTTAGACATTTTCATTCGCTATTTTGTCCTTCAACCTGTACGTGAGTCGATTGCTCTAAGTTGTTCGATAAGCCAGATTTCTGTGAAATCGGTATTTTATGTACATATTCATAACAAAATTTGACATATCGACAGAGCTTACCATGTGGAGCTCTTAGGAAACTAAAAATAGTGTAAATATATATAATTTTAAATTGATTATATATAAAAATTACTGTAGCATATATAGTCACTATTCCCCAACTTTCTGTTGGGGTCAAGAAATTTACCTAGAAATTAAAAAAATATAGGTATTTCATTAAAAAAATTATATTTATAGTTTATATTTCTAGATCATTTCAAACAAAATGAGTACAATTAATTAATTTAGTCAACTTTTTAAGTTGTGCTTATAATCCTGAAGTTGCCGTACCAGGGCCATAGTCCTTCAAAAGACGAGTCCTGTCAGATGCCAGATTTTTTATTACAAAAACAATTTGAGTATAAAAATACCTGCATTTTTATCTCACCTATACATTAGTTGAAAAAATTTGTACATATAATATTTTTAACAATAAGTTATTTTTTTCAATGTTTCGATTATTACAAATTTTTTTTTGTGTTGATAATTTCTTATCCTATTACTTACAATGATAACTTTGTGCACTCTCTACGAACATACCTGTAAGAAAAATGAAGAAGAAATATTAATATAAGACATATTGATTTAATCGAGAAGCAGTAAAATAAAAGGAAATTTTTTGTAATGTAATTTATTTTAAAATGTTGGCACTTATGCACAAATACTACACGCATATGCTGATTCCGGTTTCAATATTGAACACAATAATACGATGATAGTAAGTTTCTAAATATTTATTTACGTTTATATTTCCATTTCTTCGCTCTGGTGTCGAGGCAATGGGCGGCGTTGAGTTCTGCCACTCAACACGCAATGCGTCCAGAAATCGGCAGAATGTGGGGAACGGAATGTCCTAGCACTAGGTTGCCTCTGCCTACTCTGCTGTGTGCGGGATACAGCGTGAGCTGTAAGCTATTTTTTTTTTCTTAGTAAGTTTGATTCCCGCTTGTGGCAGCGTCAGCTTCTTCCAGCTTGTAGATATGACTCAGTTTGATTTCTTTGCATCAGTAACAACACGCTCAACACGCAACGTAAAGAAAATTGGACAGAGCGTGGAGAAAACGAAAAAAAATAAATAAAAAATATCCGAACCAAACTTTTTTGGCTCAATTTTCAACTAGCCATTGTATTGTCAAGTTCAATTCAGATTTGTCCAACGAAATATTCAACTTGCAGGGATTAACTATGTACCAAAAACATCTACCCACAATTCTATAAAATTCCATTGCCCTGCATAGAATAACGACGATTTATTCTATCCTATGTTTTCGAATTTGTTAGAACTCTAACATAGTTTCAATGGAAAATTTTAGCTTAAAATTTATATGAGGCGTTTTTCAAATAACCCTCGTATGTATGTAGGGTATGTGTGTATAAGATATCCATCTAGTGTCTGGCTATAAACGCGACGGTTGTGGGTTCGATTCTCACTAATGGTAATGAATATTTTTCAGTTCAAGTAACAAGACTTAAATTCGTGAAAAAAAAAATTGGTTAACTCAATGACATTTTCTGTACACATAAACATTATATACTTTTAATAAAAGTTAAGTAACTATTAAAAAATCATAAAAAAAAAACAAGCAAAAATATCGAGAGCAATTCAAAAAAAATTCATCTAAGACAAAATTCACTTTTTTTATTTTATAATTGAGAACAAAGAAACTTTAGGGGAAGCCCCGTTTTGTTAAGCACATATTTAAATTTAATTAAAAATACCCCACGTCCCTATAATGACTGGACGGGTTTCAGCTCGTGATGACGCGAGTGACTTACGTTTTATGTTCTACCGGCGTTAGTAAATTACCCGACCGTGCCAGCGTAAAACGAATATAAATTAAATATAAAAATATATTTTTAAGAGTTGTCGTCGTGGTGAGATGTGTGAATGTGGAGGTTCGATTTTCATTCAGGGAATATCTTCATTTTCTCGCTTAAAGATATTAGAGGATAAAGCGCAGCTTTGTCGAAAGCCTCCTTAATATACAGTCGAATAAAAATAGTTTTAACAACAGTCTCTCTCTCTCTCTCTCTAATAATAAAACTTCCAAATATTCTATATATGATTAGCTTGTACGTATTTTTTATCATTTCTGAAGCGTTATTCCACATTTTTTTCTCAATCAGTATTTTAGCTTGAACGTGGTATCTTATTATATATATCGAAATTTCTTTTTTCACTTTCGGAAATTAACAAGGCGCTTTGCCTCGACATCAGAGCAAATATATGAAAATATTAAACGTTTAATTTATTCCTTTATGGAAAACGAATCCACAATCTATCGCGTTTACAGTTACACTTCGCTCCCCTGCACCACAACTGGCCTCTAACATGATGTGTGTGGTAATTATAAAATCCATTAGCATTTTAATTAATGCTTTAAATCCCGGCCTCTATAGTTCAACGTTTATGAGATTAGCGCGGACAAAGCCATAAAACAGCTTAGTATGTCAACTGGGATCAGTTAGCTGACGTCATAAACTTGTATGGAGCTGAAATCACTTAAAACACTTTTTTATATATTTTGTATATAATGTCGTAGTGTTATAACTTGAGAATCCGGCGTGAGTCGAGAGTGCGACGCTTAATGGGGACGGAGTGGGTTAACATGAGGTACCCCGGTTGCTTCTGCCTACCCTGTTATGTATGTGGCGTAGCGGCACAGTGTCTTCTTTTTAAGCTTCACGCTCTATCCCGCATTAGCAGGATATACAGAGGATAGTCTTAAGACACCCCGTCTCCTACTTTTCGCTCAATTTTCAGGTCACTTCGTGTTGAGTGGCAGAACATGGCAACGATTTCTCTTGCTCCAAAAATAATTCATTCTTCCGGACCCACACTTTTCGCGTTCACTGTGAGACAATATGCCGTTGCATCACGATGATCTATAAATTAAAAAATAATTTCTATTTCTTATTTTGAAAATACCCTGTATAAACTATATTTTTTGATTTACTCAACCTACTGGTGAAAACTGCATTAAAATAGTAAAATTTTTGTCCTTTATTGTGTTCCTGAGGATTTTTCAAAATTACTTGTTGCTTCGATTCAAGTAAGCTTCTTTCTAACAAATTGTTAAAAACGACAATTTAAACTAACGTTGAACTGCCCTTTTGCTATTAACGTTCTTAATGGAGTTATATTCAATAGGCGATTTACATTAATAAGTTAAAATAGAGGAATATTTTAATATGTAAAAACAATTATATAATATAAGCAATGGTTCTTGGTTCGATTTCTAGTCGCGCAAATGAATTCTTTTCTTTTCTACTAGTAACAAGAGAAAACGCATTTGAATTTGTAATTCATCACTCTAAAGGAAAATGGGATATGGAGTGTCTTAACACTACGCATTTAAGTTCCCTTGGTTCCCCTCCTTACAACTTTAATATTTTTATGCGTTTTATTAAGTGGTTATAATTAGCGTTAGTCGTTTTTCTTGCATTTACATTGGCTATATTATTTTTCGAACTATCGACAGAGGGCTTCCAATCCCAACATATCAAGATGTCAGTATTGCGAAATCCCGCATCGTTGTCTAATCCCGTGAGTAGCACCATTAGTGGGGCGGGGTCTGCGGGAATTGTAGGACTGGAAAGAAATATACACAGGTATATAGAGTATATAAGTATATAACTAACGTATATAGAGTAATATAGCATAAGGTTTTTTTTTATTTGTGTATAAATACAACACAGATATTTAACATGAGAGCAAAATCAAATTACATTAAACTTTTTTTACACTAATAAACTACAGCTGGATGTGATTGGTTTCATGATAATGAAACACAACTAAGACTAGCTTGCTGACTTCAAAAAAAAACACTAAAAAGAAATTAGTTGTCACTATAAAGATAATATATAATGTAATATAATGTAATTCTCTAACTAAACTTCATTAAATGAGTAAAAACATAAGTTGACACTAATTTTAGAAGAGAAACACATTACTCAAGCTTCATTTAAAGTTACATCAAACGTAGTCGAGCTTTTCACACTACTTGCACTAAATACCTTCATATCACCCCTCGACAGAATTTATTTTAATTAAACGTTCACAGTTAGTGGCGCTTTTAATTAAAATACGAACTGGCCGCCTAATTTTGCAGGTTTCAATATTTTTGCATTTACTTTTTTTTAGCTTCACACTATGTTTCGTTTCCCACTTTAATTACTGAGACATTGTGTGTTGAGTGGTGGATCTCAACACCGCGCTCAGCCTCGTTACAATAGCGAACAAGTGAAAATATTAAATATTTCATTTCCTATTCTTCACCCTTCAATAGGAATTGAACCCACAATCTATTGCATTTACTTGTATTGCATTTTTGACGTTTTTTGTTATATTTTTTAAGAAACTTAGTTTGAATATATGTGTGTTTGACATGGAGCGTATTTGTGGCGTTTATGGTGTAGGCGGCGTTAGTGCGGGCAGGTTATCAGCTGACCAGGACTCTCGTTTGCCTCGTGAGGTCTTCGTGACGCACTGAACATGACCGAAAGCGATCACAATAAAGCTGTCGATTTTATTCATTAATATGATTTTTAAATTATGTTTTTTTCCACTTACATAGACAGAGTGATATTGAGGGCAAAAAGAAGGAAACCGTACGTCTTAACACTATGGAATAAGTCTGACAGTGAGCTGGAGAATTTAAAAAAAAACCATTAATATACAACTAAAATACAACAAAAACATTAATATATCCAGTAACACTCGCGCCATCATTTATCAAAGTCAGTTCACTGGCTTAACATTAGTTACAAGGGAACAAAGGAACGGACATACATATATAAATATATACATACGCACTAAAACATAACCTTCATTTTGGGAATTGTCCCAGTCGGGTAACAAAATAATATTTTTGACAAAAAAAATCAGGACCTAATCATACTTTCACCAATCTATCCTGGCAGTCTACTGTACAATAATAAAAAAATAATTCACGAATTCAAGTTTTATTGTTTTGTTACACGACAAAAAAATAAAAGATTCAGTAAAATGATTAGAAAAAAAAACAGAAAAGAAAATGTAAACAAATACAAAAATTAAAAACACCAAAAGATTTTAACTTAGAATCTATTAAAAGCTCAATAAAGTCGAACTTATTAAAAAAATTGGATTAGTTTTCGAAAGAAGACATAAAAAGAGCACATAAAAGTTTATTGAAAAGGTAAAGTTCTTGACTTTGTTAAAAGTTACAAATTATTCAAAGTTAAGGAAATCGCTTTTTCGTAGTACGTTTCGTAGTGACCCGTTATTTTCTCTGTCTTCGGTTCATTTGGCGATAAAGAAATTCTGTAGATAAGTGCTGTACTAGTCTCGGTTAGAATCAGAATATATTAGACGTTTTATTTTATTTACGATTTTTAAAAGTCTATATCTCAAATATAAAAATGGTATAGTTTTTTTTTATGGTAAAGGACACGGCACACGACCGTTCGGGTCGTCTGATGGTAAGTGATCAGCGCCGCCCACGACTCCGTTGAACACCAGAGGAGCCACAGGTGCGTTGCCGGCCTTTAAGGAGGGGTTTCTCAAAAAAAGAACTCATTTCTCAACGCCCAGTTTCAAATCATGACTCATTTGACTAATTTTTTTCATTCGATGGGTCGGGGTTTGATTTCCACCTACCATTCAATTTGCAATGTATTAAAAAGTCAGCCACCGAAGAATGGCGAACGAAGTGCTTTATCTACTATTTATTTATTACTAGGTTTTCTCCACTTTCCCTGGCACATGCGGATACGGTATTAATCTACAAATAAAAAATAAAAAGAAAATTCTACACACCTAATATTATTACTGGAAATATACTATAAATATTTCCAGTGTACTAGACGAGCAGTTTCAGAAATAGGATCGTTCAAACGAGCTTACCAACAAAAGAACTTCAAAGCGGAGGACACGGCGAAAGTTTAATTTGTCCTTTACTTCGTTCTCAGCTTGAAAACTGACCGTGGTGTTTCATTACACGATTGTTTGTCGATTATAGAATGGTGGTGATAAAAATCGATTTCTCGTTTAAAAGATTGCAGTTTTAAAATTTACTGTGAAGTATTACAAATAAAACATATATATTGATATTTTTTTAACTTGACGCTGTATGGGCACTGAGGGACCTGATAACTAAGTGTTAAGATGCTCTAAAAATTTTGGCAAACATCCGCCCAATTTTAGAGCAATGCACTTTGAGTGGTGGAACTAAACGCCGCGCTTTGCCTCGTTACCACTAAATATTTCATTTACCCACATTCGAAATTGAACTCACAAACGTCCCCAAAACAGCATCAAAAATAATTACTACGAAATTGGTCGAAAATTCGCTCTTCATTGCAACTAAAACACATTTAGCATGTATAGAACCTTATTCGATTCGCCTTTTTCGATTGTCACTCGGACACTCGGAATGCATTAAAGTAGTTTGTTTGTATATCGAGTAATGAAGAGACATTGGAAGGGGCAAATTAAGCTTCTTGCTCGTCTGCGGACTTTTTAAAGTCTTTGTACAGTATCGTTTGGTCGAGCTTTGGTGAAAATATATGGAAGCTCGCTGGAAAAGTAAAGAAACACAAACGTGTGTTACTTTTTATATGAATGTGATATATATGAGTCAGTGGTGATTGTGTTTTATTTAATTTTGTATTTTTGTGTGTGGCAATGCATAAGCGTAATGGGTGTGCATTCGATTAACACTCGATGAGATGAATTTTAATACACATGAGATGATAGACTATTTTTATTTCTCTAAAATTATCATTTTAGAGAAATAAAAATAGAAATAATTTTATTTAGCTTAACCCTGTAATTTACATACAGAAGAAATTTACTATTAAGAAACACCGCTTTCCAGTTTCCGTCCAATTTACAGGGTGTCGAATGGTGGAAGTGAACGCCATGCTTTGCCCTAACAGAGCGAAGAAATTAAAATAATTTATTCCTGCGAGTATAGTACTAGTATAGTACTGAGAGTCCCGTCTATCCCTCAAAATTTTGCATAGTATAGTTACAATATAAACAAAAGTAATTTTCAAAATGTCTTTAGATTGAAGCAAACTAACGTTTCGAGGCACACCGGAAATTAAGCAAACTGAGATACCACCCTGTCCTTACTGTGATACTTGGAAGTGATCTTATTAAATTAATAAGTTATTAAGCTGTTGTGGCGCAGGGGTGCATGCGTGCATGTGTAACCGCGACAGTTGTTGGTTCGATTCCCATTCGGAAGAGTGAAAATATTTAATATATTCATTGTCCTTTTCTGAACGGTGTTGAGTTTAGCCAATCAACACGCAAGTCTTAATAAGAATTGGAGTGTCTTAAAACTTGACTTACGAATGTCTTAAAAATTAATACATTTTGTTAGTATGAAAGTAGACCTGCCTGTAAATAATATGGCTGTGGATTCGATTCAAACTCCAGTCCAAACTTTACAATTAATAATTTTTTTTAGCAATCTGGTAAATTGCATGACTCAACACACAATATTTAGATGTGGTTTAGCTTCACGCTGTATCCGGCATATAGCAGGTAGACAGGGAGAGAGGGAACCTGCCTCACAAAAGGCATGTTGTGTGTTGAGTGGAGGAACTGGACGCCGCGCTTAGCCCTGCAATTAAAGCGAAGAATACATGGAAATCAATATTTTAGCGTAAATATTTTAAAAAAAGTGTACAGATATATTTACTTATGTAAAGATTTCGTGGTAATGTGAAAAGCGAACTAAGTTGAGAATTATTAAAGGATTTTGTTGAAACTTTTCTTAAAAAGTTTGCTCAAGATTCAAGGATCCCAAGAATGTTTTTGGTCTCTTTAAAGTGATTTAAAATATTTGGTGCGTTGTTTCTTAAAATGGTTCTGAATTCGACTCCTGAAAAATTTTTTCGCCTTTGCATCAAGAAAGCGCGTGGTGGTGGTTACACCGTTCAATCCACAATGTCTCAAATTGGTGTGGAAAGTAGATAACAAAGTGACTAGTAGTAGTGACTAGTAATTATTTTTTCGTTCAGATGACGAGGCAAAAGAGCAGCATTGAGTTCCACCACTCAAAATATAATGCCAGAAATTGACTTGACTTAACACTAGGTCCCAGGTTCCTTCTGCCCACCCTACTATGTTCGTGATATAGCGTAAAGACGAAGAAAAAACCTTTTTCAAGCGAACGCATTAAGCTCAACGCAAGTATAATTTATCATTCTGTGGAAAAAATACAAAATGGCTCCGCTGTTAATTCAAAATAAAAGAGCAAAGTAATATAAGGTCATTTAGTATGAAAACGAATTAACGAAAATTGTAGCTAAGCTGAAAGTAACGCCATTACGACCGTCTAAATGCCATCGAAATGTTTTGTTCGGTTATGTAAAGAATTATGGGCCAATTACATAGCACGTGTTTGAAAGTGTCTTATTAAAATGGGGGTTATGGGGTTCTGAACTGACTCTTTTTTTTTCACGTCCCATACTACAGGTTAAGAAACTAATTCCTCTTCTCTTTAGGAACGTCCGTTTCCCTTTCCCCTCGTCATGCCGAATCCTGCAGGTATTGCGTGTTGAGTGGCGGAACTCAACGCTGCAAGATGAACGTGAT
Organism: Heliconius aoede; assembly: GCA_037355905.1. NCBI lineage: Eukaryota > Metazoa > Arthropoda > Insecta > Lepidoptera > Nymphalidae > Heliconius > Heliconius aoede. The sequence goes on along the minus strand of JBAIZZ010000374.1, from coordinate 1,147,265 downwards.
ATTGTTCAAATTGGATAATATTTGATTTAGGCTTCAAGCACGTTTAATAAATTTCATTAAAATACTCGTACTCTTTGCTTAACTGTTCTTCCAGGATCAAGTATAATCAATAATGTAGGTCAAAATTGCATCAAATTTTGTGCAGTTATTATGATTTGTGGAAAACAAATGACTATATGAACAATTGAAAGTCTCAGACACACATATTCTACTCCCCAAAAAACTTAGAATACAATTTCAGAGGCAACTTATTGTTAATACTCTCGATCCACTTTTAGCCCAATTTTCGAACTGTTTTGAAAACGAAAAGCGAGGAATCTGTCTCGCACATACCAAGGAAGACAAAGGGAACATGGGAACCCAATGCTAAGACCCATCGTTCCCATTAGGAAATTGGACGCATTTTCATATTTCCCATATACCTACCAATAATTTCCAATAACATAATGTAAGATGTTCTTTGATTTGGTACTTCAGATGTTCCTTCCTTACCTAACTTGTTTGCAAAAGGCTCTGAATTAATCTTTCACCGTTACGCAAACAGAACGGAACGGTAGCGAGGCGTGTTAATTAAATATTAGAGGGGACTCGGGAAAAACATTGAAAACTTATTAATAACAAGATTCTATAAATATTATATAAGCAATGTTTGAGGGACAGCTGATAACTTTTTGGAGATTATGTTGGTCGTTGTAGATTCAAATTTGAGATAATACGATAATATGAGAGCGATTATAAACGTGGGGGTTGTAGGTTCGATTTCCTATTTTGATTTTCTCGCTCTGGTAAGATGACAATAATAGGCCTTGCGTTCCGTCTTGAAATATTCAATATCTCTAAATAATCGGAGGAAAGTTGGGCGTGAATTTAAGAAAATATAGGAATTTGTTTTGGATTAAGTATTACAAATATAACATTTTTTTTTAGCTAGTGCTAAGATACTCCGTTCCCCACTTTCCGCCTAATTCTGGAGGCATTGCATGTCGAGTGGCGAAACTCAACGCCGCACTTTGCCGCGACACCAGAGCAAAGTGACCATATGAATTTAAATAAATATTTCATTTCCTCGAGTGGGGACCGGATCCACAACCGGCCGATTAAATCTTGTTAAATTTATTATTATTATATTATATTTTTATAATATAATAATATTATTATTTATAATTTAAAATATATGTGTAAAAAAAATTCTAGTAGAGTACATATGTACTCTACTTTCAAGGAATTCCAAGTTTATATTTCAAGGAATAACACTTCAAAATTAATATCTGTATATTTTACAGGAAACTAAGGTACTTCGAGATCTTTAATTTAATGAGTTTACAGGTAAAGTTGATGTGTTGAGATTGCTAAAGTTTCAGAGCCAACTTGTAACGATTAATACGGATGGGACTACTTATCGGGACAACAGGTTTTTTTTAAGCTCACAAGCTCTCAGGCACCCATATCTCTTTTATAGTTTTTTTACACGCTAATACTGAGTACATAAATTATTATTTTATAATTTTAAAATGAGCATTTTTTCTAAGAGGCAAAAGCCTACCCTGCTGTGGTCCTAGTGTGCTGTGGGATGCAGCATGAAGCTGATTCTTATATCTAATCTACATATAATTGCCAAATTTAAAAAAAAAAACCAAGAAAAAATGCGTTGCGTGCAGCTATTTATATTAGCCTAATATAAATCAGATTTAACGACGCCCTCTAAAACGTGAGCCTCGTTGTTGTGAACATAATGAAACTAGCACGTTATTCAAGCAAATGTCACCACATAACGTTCACGCTGTGAAGAGTTGTTCCACGGTTATGGATCACATTAAAAACTGAATTAAACAAATATCATTATTATTGTCATCGTTGTCATTACAATAATAATGATATTTGTTGTATAAGGAATGTTGCTATTTATTATTTAAAAAAAGTATACTAAGAACGTCCTGGTGAATTGGGTCTCAATTCTACTCGTAAGATTGAATTATTTTTATTTTTCGCCCTAGTAACAAGACAAAACACGGCGTTGAGTCTGCACTCAACCCCCAATATCTCGATAATCGGGGAATGGATTGTTTTCATTACATACATATCTTCTGTCTACTCTGCCATATGCGGGATACAACGTGAAGCCAAAAAATAACACTATTTCAATAGTAACATTTAATACTCGTAATCTTGTTTTTCAGTTGTTTGTCAGATTTAGGGATGTAGGGCATGCGATTAAATTAGATTTTTCTTATATTTATACAGAGTGTTTTTGGTATCACCACTTTAAATGAAAATCACAGTTCCAATTTCTCCATAAAAGCTTAATACAATGAAACAAACAGATGTATTTTTTGTTTAAACAAAATAATTCATAAAATTATCGCTATAAAATAGATCGCCATTTATTAAGAACGATGCGTGCAGACATAAACCTAATGCTAGATTTCTTTCTCTGATTTTTTTTTAATTTTATACTGTATCCTACATCTAAGAGGGTAAACAGAGGGAACGTAATATTCTCAATATTTGTCCACGGCATTTTTCACTGGATTCTGAAGGCATTGCGAGTTGAGTGTCGGGACTCAAGGCAGTACTTTGCCTCGACACCAGAGCGAAGAAACGAAATATTAAATATTCCATTTCTTCGAGTAGGAATCGAAGCAACAACTTGTCGTACAGTCACACACTTGTGCCTCTTGGCCACAACTGGCCTCATAAACTGGATAAATAGTGAAAATGTAATTTCAAAACTTATAACATGTAAGCGTTCCAAAAATAAAATAAATTAAGTTTTAACTTTTTCCATGTGACAAATGAGGCGGTGGCTTGCGCCATAATTGTTAACCTACATATGTTTTGTAAATATTTAATTTGAATGGTACTTTTGTCGCTGCTATTAATTAAAGTAAAATTTAAAAAAAAATTATATAAAAACTGAGTTTGTGCTTAAGTTGGCACGAATATCCGTTTACTTTATTTTAGTGAAGTTTCCTTATTTTCTTTTTACTATGTATTCACTTAGCAAAGAGGACAGAGTAATACTTTGTCAATATATGTCGTTTTCCAGTTTCTGTTAAATTAAGGAACATTGCGTTTTGACTGGTGGAACTGAGTGTAGCGGCCAGTCTTGTTACCCGAGAGGGAAAGTGAAAATAATTAATTTGCTTCAGTGGAAATCGAATCTACAACCAGAGCGTTCACCAATGTGCCTCTACTATTACATATGCTTTTCCTATAATCAAATACTAATAGCAACACATAGTTTAACTTTTTACTATAATATATAAACATAACAAAGTGCATTCGACCGATTATCCGAATGGCAGTTAAAAAAAACATTCCATTGTGCCTTACACGCTTTGTTCCCGCGGCTTTGTCTTCTAACATTCGCACAAAAGATAAAGAAAAATGGCTTCAGCAGTCGTTGTCAGCGTTGGATTCATATATAATATATTAATCATTATCCATCGCCATATTGTATAGATGCCATTAAGATGTATTAGGTGAATCAAGAAAAATAAGCCACATTCATATCTTGTTAATAAGAAAAATTGTATCTACTAATAGCCAAGCGCCACCACAGATCTAGCGTATCTCTATCAAACTCGGTTTACTGGCTGACATACATACATACATACACCAAAACATAATGCTCCTTTTAAGCTTGGCCACAGTCGGATAAAAAAAGGTCGAATAATATTAACATTTTCAGCCAGCCGGCGTGACCAACTAAGTTAAACGCGCAATATGTATTTTACACGAAGAATTTCAAGCTACTTTTGAGCTTTTCATAACTCTTCTTCCATAAGCAATTAATCTACATGTATAAAAATTAAGAAATTCGTTAAGTTTTTAAATTGTGATATATATATAAAATTTCAACAATTCTCGTCAAAATCTGACTCACTTCTACTTGACCTGGAAATTTAATATTTAATATTTAATACAAAAGTAGAATATTATACATAATATACATATATACAGGAAGAGTTTGAATTTTATCCAGAGTGAACACTAAACCCATGTAGATTTCCCATTCTTTTGTCGATGACGTCAAGAACGTCGCTTTAATTATTATTTCACTTGGCCCTCATTTCAAATTTATGTTTTAAATGACATTTTCTTTTAAAAATTATAATGTAAACTATTTTTGTTTTTGTAAACCTAATCTAGCGTTTTAGTTTTAGCATTTTCACATACAATTTAAACTTCTGAAATTATTCATTTAAAATATTTAAAATATTAACGTTGTAAAGTTAAAGATCTCCAAAATATAACAAAATTGATTTGCATGACAACATTCAGAAACCAACCCCTTATTTTAAACTTTAATCGGTGTTATGTCACGCGATAGAATGCTTCTGGTCCAATTAAGCTACGGTTGAGTACAAGGAACAGGCGGAGTGTTCCAAGTGGACTGTGGAGTGCAACTCTAGATTGGCATACGAGTAAAATATATAATAGATCTCTGTATACATACTATAAATATATAGGTTTAGAAAACGAGAGAAAAAGAAATTAGGAAAAAATCTAGTATCATAATTTTATTATTAAAAGTATATATATATATAATATTTCAAAAGGAGTTCGTATTTTTAGACAATCGAGACAAAGTGCCCGTAAAGTTAATGATCGAAGGTTCGATGTCTTCTTGGCGGAAGTAAATTTATTAAAAAAATAATTCTCCACTACACCCCTCACCTGTAATATACTATATCTATATAATATAAATTAAATGTTAATCAAATCAAGGATATTCATGTCGCATCGACAATATAGCATGCGACTGTAAACGCGACTGGTTATGGGTTCGATTTCTACTTGAAGGGCTTAAGGGGAATGAATTGCCTTAAAACTAGGTCCCCAGGGTTCCTCTGCCTTTTTCCATTATGTGGGATATGATCAACATAAAAAAAGTACTAATTAAAAATTATAAAACTTGGACTATACAAGAAAGGGGCGGCGTCACTACAATCACTGTAACAAATTACAATGGCGTGATAAAATTATAGCTTTACACCATGCTATTACCTGTGAAAACGTAAGAAATATACTACGCATTATGAACTACGAGTAGGTTCTTATAAATATTTTCAAAGAAGCAAACGGGGCATTGATTATATGAGGATATTATGATAATATGGTCCGTCGAGCCTTACAGTGTATCCCATAAATAATAAGATAGAGACGGAGAAAACCTCATGATAATTTACTAATATGGAAGAATTAATTGATTTTTTTTATCTATACACTTTGTAGACAAAACTTGACATGCGACCTCAAAATAAATATTTTTTCCGTGTAGAAATCGAATCCACAAACGCCATGAACTTAATATTTTTATTTAGTTTACAAAATTTAAATATTATTTTATAAGACATATTCATTTAACAGTACAAACTGCTACAATTATGTAAGGGACAGACGCAGATTGAAAAATTTCACGTCTAGACAACGACGGAAATGGCACATTTCCAGAGCAATCTGTATACAAACACATTTGTTTTGTGTATAAAAATAAATACTATTTTATCTATGTCAATAGATACTTGTTAGAGACTAGCGTTTTTTCGGTTTCGCTTGGACTGGATATATATGAAATATTTAACGAGTCCATGAAAATTTGCGGGCCACGACTGGCTTAAAATATATTTTTTTTATTATAATTAAAAATAATGAAGTAAATTATTGTCATTATGTTGTACTAGAGAAAATGTACAGGCTTCATATAAGCCTAAGTGTCAATACAAAAGGAAAAACAAATCTTAATGTATACAATTAGATTTTCAATGCATATTTCTCAAGAGCAATCCGAAAGAAAAGAAAAATGGAAATAACATTTCACGTGACTTACACAAAAAATGGGAGGGGTAACGCAAGGAGCCGTTTTAGGCCCGCTTTTTTAATTCATACTCAAAATCGGGGAAGGTTCCGCATTCGCAGAATAAAGTAACTCATGAATTATAAATGTGTGCGCTTAATTTGTGTTAAATTGGACTTTTAAAAAGGATCTGTTCGCTTTCGCTCAAAGAAGACGGCTGAGTGTAGCATCTGCATAAAATTGAATGTATGTTGTTTATTTCAAATGAAATTTTCCGTGTTTATATTATAATTTATACTGTGTTGAAGCATAAAACGGCGTTGAGTTCTTCCACTCAAAAGCAGTGCCTTGAGAACTTTTTGGATTGTCTAAATGAGAAGGGTTTATCTTAACACTAGGTTCCCAGGTTCCCTCTATCTACCCTGCGGATACAGCATTAACCTAACAAAATTGTTATTAACAAATTAATTGTATGTCTGTGCAGGCAAACCATTAGTCTAAACATTTTTGGTTGGCCTAAAAGTTACAGTACGGAACCCTCAAATGTGATTCGATTCACACTTTGCCTTTTTTTATGGTTGTTATTATAACTCGACTTACAGCATTGTCAATTTATCATGATGAAAAGAAAGTCAAATTGCGGATCTCGGGAGGCTAGAGTTCTGTAAGATTAGATTTATATTTTGACATAAACATTTTATGTAACAAATGTCATGAAAAAACGTAATAAGTAAACATATAAAATGTATAATATTATACCTACTTAATTCATAAAATGGTATTTTAGTCAGACGAAAAATAATATAGAATATAAAGTTACATAAAAGATAATTAATTCTAACTACTATAGTTTTAAACCATTTAAATCAAATAGCCAACAGAGTAGTCAAAATTTTACAAATTCGATTAAAACATTGCTTTGATATACTTTAGTCACTAAAGTAACAGTATTCTACAGTGGATTCTCCAATCATGGTACGAGTGTATACAGGGTGTTCCTCAAAGGCAGGCAACTTATCGTCAGCTTGTTTAATTTTGCAGTACACTGGCTCTGGATACCAATGCACCGAAGGTTACATATTTGTAAATAATCTAAAATGGAGCTTTTGTATAACAAGTGTACGATTTTTGAGACAGGTATCAGTAAAAAACTTTTTGCAAGGTTTATTGGAATTTGGAATGCTTGTGAAAATAACGAAGAATTTAAAACATAAATTTTAATTGTGTTTTTAAGAACGATGAATACTGGTTCAATTTTAGTAATGTACAAACATGACGCCGCCTTCGCGTCGGTTGTGGGTTCATTCCGGAGTAACTCAACAAAATTAATGATTTTGATATGAACTCAACACCACACTTTGTATTAATGTAAATGTACACTAATCGAACAGCATAGAACATATCATAAATAAAATACAATCCAAATCATCGAACAGATCACACTTTTTTCACAATTTTTTTTGTAATAATAGTATCTTTGCATATATTAGCTTCACGCTGTATCCCGCACACAGCAGTGTTAAGACACGTATAAAAAAGATTATATATAATCTTTTTTTTGTACTAATATTATACGTTAATAAAATCGTAAAAAAATTATACAAAACAGTTAAATTACGTTTATAGTCCATGCATAGTCCAGTAATTACTTCGCGTGTCCTTTATCAGCTGGATCCAACTTCGCTGTGCCGTGCCGACTAACAATTATTATTAAAGCTCTTGATAAGAGTTAGTGATAAGGGAAGTGTGTGTATTCATTTTTTGTTGGAAACCACTTAGATATTAATGTCACTTGTATAATTACTTTTTAGGGTCATTTTTAGTAAAATAACATTTAGCGGTTTTTTTTTTGTTAATTTTACTGGAAAGGTTAAATTGCCTACAACCTAATTTTTTTTATGAAAATTTTTTTTGATTGGAAGTTCTTAGAAGATGAACCTAACAAAGCTCACAATCACAATCTAACTCCAATTTAATTTTCAAAAATAAATAAATTTATATCGAGGCAAAACGCGGCGTTGAGTTCTGCCATTCAACACGCAATGCCTCCAGAATTCGGCAGAAAGTGGGGAACGTAGTGTTTTAACACCGAGGTTCCCTCTGTCTACCCTGCTGTGTGTACCATGCTGTATCAGCGTGAAGCTAAAGAAAAAAAAATTATATCTTATCACAAATCATGTTACAAAGTTAGTTTTTTTTGTTTGTTTCATCTATAAGTGAAACGTACAAAAACTTCAAACAGGTCCAAATAAATTGCGAGTTTAAATAAATACAAACTTAGTGTCCGTGTTTAATTCCACATCCAAAGACACGACAAATATAAGGAGGATGTCAAATTGTAGAATAAATAGCGAAAGCAAAGGGGGAATTAACAAATTAAAGGCTACCTCAGTAATTTAGATAGCAATGAAATATTCACAAATCTACGTATGAGTGCATGCACCTATGCACAGCAACCAACTACTCGACGGTAAATAAAGTAATTACTAAACTCGTGTATAGTTCACAAGCTGTTGTCGAAACTGCTTCATATCTACATAATGTATATATAAGTAAAGTGATCGTGAGTTCGATTTTTGTGCGTAACAACTATTTATATTTGATTAAAGTGCCATTAAAATCGTATAAACATCTTATAAAAAGACTACAAAAGAAAGACGGAGAAATATATCACTGTTTATTAATTTTAAAATGTGTTAATAGAATATTAGATAGAGATAGAGGTAGTTAGACTTTTCCTAAAGAAAAATTACTAAAATAATTAGAAACGTATATTAAGTTGAAAGTAAGTAAACGAAGTGTAACTTCATTCATTCGCCCGCATTGAAGCATTATAAGTTTCTTAATATTTTAAAATACAGCAAAATAATACAAAGATCACGAAGAGGGGATGAGAAGAGTCTTAACACTACTTTCCCTTTGTCTATGAGCTAAATAAATAGACAAAGTAAACTTAGGATTTAAAAAATCATACAATTATCTTAAGTTAATTTAAACTAAGAATAGGTAAATTTACTTTATATTTAGTTAAATATTTCAAAATTTAAATATAACTATTAACTCACGTGCATAATTAGGCACGAGTGCGATAAAGTAGCGTTATATGCTTTGTTTCCTCCTCGAAAAGATTAACTAACTCCTAACGTGTAAAGTTTTTACGTTTACTGAGAAAAGGAAATTAAACGAGACGGACTTGCGAGTATATTACGAGTTCGGTAGAATATTGAAGACTGATATTAAATGCAACGGTTGTGGATTCGATTCCTATTTGCTCGTATGAATCATTTTCATATCCCCGCTTTGGTGACAAGGCAAGTCATTGTAAATAAGTTCAAAACTTAACACACAATTTCTATAAAGGAGGAAATGCAAAAAAATGTAGTAATGCTTGATTCTTTTTTTTAATTTATTATTGTTAATTGTATATCCGTAGAGTAGACAAAAAATATCTGGAAACCAATTTAAAAGACTCCGTTTCCCACTTTCCAAATTCGAGACAATGCATGTCGAGTGGCGGGACTCAACTCCGCTATTCCGAATATATTCTCCTGTGTCCTTGCGTCACGATGGCCTCTAAAAAGAAATATCATCATGTAAATTTATCAAAAATTACAAGTTATAAGTAAAAGACATACCAAGTTAGCAAGTTACTCTCGATTAAAGAGTAAATGCTCTGTTTTAATGTCGTTTCTCTCGAACTACGTTACATTAGTTCCAGAAGTCCATGCCCTAACAATTTGAAGCTGTTCTATCTGATTCTTAATGTAATATCCAGTAGAACTTGAAAGCCATATATAGTTAGAAGTGTAATTTTGGAGGTTACTTTATACAATTTACTTTGCGACGGGTTGTACGCGATAGTTCTATATTTGATATATACCAATTTAGAGATTTAATGGTATTTAAAATAGTTTTCGTTCCGTTTATGTGGCTTGTGCTAAATTATGGGTTAATATTATTTAAACGATTCTATATTTTTTTATTCAATGTTTCAAGGAAATCTTTACTGAAAGTTTTTCCTTCACTTAAAGTTATATAGCTGGATATTTTATTTCTCCTTTGACGTAGAACTTAAATCACAATGTGTATTTATTAAATATTTTATTATATCACGCCTCGGTAAAAAGTACTTCGAAGGGAGCGCTGGCGGAATCATTTCAAATTAGGTAGAAAGCCCTCTTTCTGGGACAATGGTATTTTGGAGGGGACCCCAAAACTTAGAACCCACGTGGTTCTTGAGTACCTGATATTACTCTGAGCTCCTCATCCTGCAAAGATGAACACGGTGACTTCATAGAATGTATAATAGTAATATTAGTATCTTCTTATAATGTACACTTTCTTCTCATAACCGCCAAAAACAGATTTTATTAAATACTTCCCGTAAAACTACTTTGACAAAAAATAATTTCATATGCCGACATACAAATGTATAAAGTAAAAGAGTTAGCTCTTTTTCATTATACATTTGTATGCTATTTCGTTGGTTAAATTTTTTAGCTGTTTAGGCGTTTGTTCAAGCCCCATATTATTTTGTATTCCCTCAAGGGTTGCACATCTAGGGCGTGCTTTATCTTCCGGAGAAGATTTATTTTGTCGGGACAAATTTTCTATGTAGATGACGACGTTTATAACTGACTGTTTAATCTTTTGTAGAATTAGCATTGGGAGATTTTTGTGAATTTCATTAACTAAATTTGTGTAAATGTTTTTTTTATTTATATATATAGTAGGGTAGATAAAGATATAAAGACACAAAATAAAGCTGGTACTGTATATGCCGACGTAAACGCCACTCTGGGTGTTCGATTCTTAACCAGGGTATTCTGCGGTGTTAAAATTTTAGGAGAATCTTCACTAGAAAACAAAACCGTAAGACTAATATCTTTACTTTAAAGAAATAAAGAAAGGACGGAATGTAAGTTCAGGGTAAATCGTAAGATATTAAAACAAGTTAATAAATTTGCGAAGTATTTTCAGTAGAGATGGAACATACGAGATGGATGCGGAGTCAGCTGCATCGAAACCGCAATGAAGAGATATACAGAATGGCAGGGACTAGCGAGAATTTCACGGTGAAAATGAAGAAAAACGAGCTCGATTCACGAAGTCACGAGAATCCCCCGAAGGCATATATGGAGAGGTTGATGACTGGGGAGGAGGCGAAAGAGGTAAGTAGAGACCGTAACGTTTAGCGCTCCGTTCACTATGAGTACCTCGCTAGGAGTACAGCGTAAAGCTGAGTTTAGTTAATTTTACTCCAATACAAAATATTTTAAAGAAAAACTTCAAAACTATCTTTAAAATCGCATAGTAAGCCAACAAACCGAATCCACCCAGCATTTCCATCGATTGCTTAATTTAAACTTGTCCAGAGGTAATAAACGCTTTGTAAGCTCCAGCCAGCTTTCGGCTCTCGACGAGGACCGCCGTCGCATATTCATTAGTTCATTATTATTACTGACCGGCTCCCAAAGCTTGAAATATTCAATACGGCAGATGACTCTGTTTATTAGATTTACGGAGCGAGCAAAAATTCTGAAGGTCCAGTGCAGCATTTATTGCATTTCGCACTTCTTTCTTCTTTTTCTTGAGTTTTTATTTTATAGTTATTGTGGTCACACATATAGAAAATGGAATATGGAAGTGTCTGTCATGAATGGAACAGACTATTTTAACACTAGGTTCCCAGATACCCTCTGCTACGTGCAGAAAAGTTTTTTTTTTCTTAATTTTGTACTCATAACTCTCAATTATTAACGTAGATTGATAAGATAGCTGATGACAAAAATATTGCTATAGAATATCCTTATAACATTAGCCGCAACTAAATTTCGTATTCAAAAAAATCTAAAATATAAAATAAATTTGTAAAGAATCTACGCTTCACTTCAAATAGATTTTCCTCTTTAAATAATACGTAAAATTATTTTTAACTACGCATTTGTATGAGAAAATGTAGACTCGACATCATTAACAAGGATGGCCTGGAGCGTCGTGGAAGTAATAAACAAAACAAAATATGTTTTGAGAGAATCAAAGGTCCAGGTTTTTAAATGTCATGTTACATATCTGCATTTAAATTATACTTTCTTCTAACGTATTTTTTCATAATGCAGGTGAAGTAAATGATGAAGCCATCATGGCGCAGGATCACAAGGAGATATGACTGTAACGTGACGGTTGTGAGTTCAAACACCACCCAGGGAAATGAATTATGTATTGAACAATATTTTCATTTTATTTCTTCGCTCTGCCACTACTCAAAATGCAATGCCTTGAAAAATTCGGTGGAAAGTGGGAAATGGAGTGTCGTAACGCTAGGTTTCCTCCACCTATCCTGCTGAAAACAGTGTAGTGAAGATGACGGCAAGATATTCTGTTTTCCAAATCAGTAAACACAATTCAGTAATTCAACAGATACTTGGAGATTTGTTATTTTATGAAAGAAATCGGATTCTTGAAGTAAATGGGTAAATACAGTCGATCTGATGGATCTGCGCTGGTAATATTTTTTATCGTCTATATAGGACTCTCGAAATACATTGAGACAAGTTGTTTTCTTCAAAGTTAAAAGTTGGGCTACACACAAATATTTTATAGATTGTTTTTTTTTCATGAGTAATTTCAAAAACTACTGTTATTTGTGTGAAGCACTCTCTAAAAGTTTTATTTCTAATTACGAGAATTGGCCTCTAAATAGATTTATTATTTAGTATTTACTTAAGTATTTGCATTTCTCATCAGTCAAATATAGCTTTCACGCTGTATCCCGCACACAGCAAGACCTAGCCTAGCGATAAAATACTCAGTTCCCCATTTCCTGTCGACATGCAAATAAAAACTTAAATAAATATTTTCAGGATCGAACCCACTACCAATCGCGTTCATAGCCACACTTTGTGCCCATGAGTTACGACTGGCCTTTTTTTTTATAAAAAAAATATTCCTTAAACTATTATTCTTTCTAGTAATTGAAGCCATTATATAGAAGTAACTTCTATATAGAAGTAACTACATAAATATTTATTTATCTTCATACAGATATTTCGTGTTCAGTAACGGATTTCACTGCTGAACCTTGTAAATATGGATATATTTATTACAATATTATGATGTAATATATTTTTTTCGAATATTTTTTTTTTATTTTTTTTAAAAAAATACATATGTTTTTCATAAATAAAAACCACTACAAGTTTATGTAGCATTTCATACAAAAATCAATTGAACTAATTACATTTTATTAATTCTTAAGTTTTTAATTTTTTCAAGTAATACTTATATCATATTTTTCAAGTACAATCCTGAAATTGATACGAAACACTCGGTGGACGAATCCAACTCGCACTTAACCGGTTTTTCTTATAGAAGGAGATCATTACTCAACGTCGACTTTTAATTGACTTCATATATGGTTTATAGAAATGTAAAGGATTTAGGCATTTTCTTTTATTAATTCGAAAGCCTTTGTGGTTAGGCTTACCAAGACTTCCTTAATATTCCTTTATACAATAAGTTTCGGTACTTTAGACGTTGAATGACAGCCTTGTTATCATTTCAAATATTCTTGTGGTAATAAAGTTAGCTCTGTATTATACTATAATAAATATTTTTACAAATAATTTATTTAATCGAATATGAAATGTATAATAAAAAAGTTATTAGATTATAATTTTTCTTTTATATATACATATATATCACTAATATATAAGGGATACAAAGGTACGAGTGTGAAGACGACGGTTATAGGTTCGATTCCTATTGGATAGAATGACATATTGTAATTTCTTCGCTCTGGTAACGAGACAATGTACGACGTTAAGTTCTGCCACTCAATACATAACGCCTGTAGAGTTCAGCGAAAAGTGTAGGAAATAAGCGGAAATTTCCCGATTTTTTAGACGAATGAGACAAAATATACAATTTTTTTGAACTGTTACCTGTCATGGCGCAGCGGCTATGCCTGATTTTAACGCGGTGGTTGCGATTTCTTTTTCCACTAAAGGAAATTAATTATTTTTATTTTTCCCACTTTGATTAAAAGGCAAAGCATGGCATTGAGTTCCACCACTCAACACACAATATCTTTGAATGAATTTCGTTGAATTTGGACAAAAAGAAAAGAATGCAGAGTAGTTATGCCAAAAAGATAGGCCGCAAAAAATGTGGACCTTATTTTTAAAATATATCGCAAAATTGTAATAATTTGCAATATTTTTTTATATTGGCTTCTATTATAACGATACGAGAGGTTCATTAAAAATTACTATAATTATTAAAAGTTCCATACAATGAATGGCGTACACGGTTAAGAAATTAAAATGTTATACGTAATATATACGCCGATCGTTTCCTTCGAAGTGTACAATAACACTAGTATACAATACAAAATTATATATATGAAAAGTTCTATTAAGTCATTTTTGTATCAGCTTCATGCTGTATCCCGCATAAAGCTTATTATATCAGCATTAGGCAACCTCAAGTATTTACCACTTACCTCACCCAAAAACTAAAACAAACTACAACCTTCGAACTTTTCATCATTAAAAATTTACAAAAATAAAACACATAAAAGATAATAACGAAACTGATGAACAGATCGGATTGCGTATTTACAAACCAATCTCCAGCTCAACGCTGACTCCGAGGCCGATATTAAAGCTCAACATGGAGTCGACAGTGACCACTAATTTAATCGGCTTTTCATGATTCCAGGAATATTTAATTAATTTAAACTTTTTAATATTATGAGCTTTTTATATTGCTTATAAGCTTGTTATATTTGCCTTTTTATGGCCAACGGAGGAATAAGAAGGAGTCTGATTGTGGGTTCGATTTTCAGTGAAATGATATATTGTAGTTTATTTTTATTTCACAGCTCTGGAAAAACAAAACGCGGAGTTGCTTTGCCAAATAGTATGCAATGTCTTGAAAATTAAACGTGTAGTTACAAGTGGATGTCCTACGTGTCCTGTAACTTAATAAGGTAAGTATATCTCTTTAAATTCGTTCAAACTACAAAAGTGGTCAATATGTAATATTCAGAAATTCATAGCATTAGAATAACAGACGAGAAAATTAAAATTTTTATTGTTCTACCTTTTTTCTTGTTGATATAAAAGTTAAATCCATTAATTAAAATTTCAAAATAAGTTTTAATCAAAAATAGTACAAAAATAAATGGAAATTCTACCAAAACATTGAATAAAAGTTTCAATAGCTTTATTGAAACTTTGAAGAGATGCCGAAATTCTGTGTCTAAATTTAGAACATTTTTTTTTTTTATTTAATAAAATTTAGCATTTTTCCCTATAGCAGAATAGGCAAAGGGAACATGGTATTAAAATATTTACTTTTATCCAACTTTCGAGATGTAGCGTGTTCGACGGTAAAACTCCATGCCGCGCTAATAAATTAACATTTTTTTTAGCTTCACACTGTATCCCGCACATAGCAGGATTGGTCAAGAAACCTTTGAAATATCTGTATATACACTTCGTTTCCTTTAAAATACTATCATTCACCATTTTCTGAGACATTGAATGTCAAATGGCAGATCTCAACGCCTCACTTTGTCTCGATAAGAGAGTGAGAAAAATTAAAATATTAAATATTTAAGAAAATGTTGGCTACTGAAATAACAAGTTAAGTTTTAATACTTATTGTATTATCCCAGTATACATCCAAATCAAACTGTCTAACGGCCGTTACCGTGCGTAACGACTTAGTTTGAAATTTAATCAGCTCCCGACTCTGACAAATACTGAGAAAACAGAGTAATTGTTAGGATGCCATTGGCCTCGATGGTAATAAATTAATATAATAAACAGTTGACTTGCCAAGTATTGTTTGTTCTAAAATTGGTAGGAAAATTCTATATTTGTATATGAAATTTTCAAGTTTTATCAGATAGGTAAAATATTTAATTTATGTAACATTAGCGGTCACGAATTGGGGGGAACAGGGGTTTCTCTCTAAACTTCACTATTCAATATGCAATATCTCCTATTGAGACGAAGAGTGGAGTGGAGTGTCCTAGCACTAGATGACTGAAAAAAATACACAGTTCTACAACACTGATACAAATAAAAGTCGTGGAATAGTGTTAGCGTCTGACTGTAAACACGGCTGCTGTGGCTTAGATTTCCTTTAAAGGAAATTTTAATTTTCTTGCATATAACAAGGGCTACAAGAAAGCGCGGCGTTGTGTTGCGCCACTCAACAAGCGTCATACCCTTACATCCCAACATCCACCTTAGCATTCCCGCTGCCTACCTTGCTATAAGAATAAAGATGTAACTGAAATAAAAAAACATATTCAAATAAACAATATTAACAGAAGTAAAAGGAAAATCACCGCATCGATTCGTCATCCGAAGACGTTGACCGGTTTAATTAATTCAGAATTTATCGTTGAAAGGGTTCAAACGTTATACATTTACTTTCTTGGGGTTCTCGTATTTCTTTTTGGGGCTTGTTTGAAATTAGTTTCCACCGTCATCTCTTTGTTTTTGTCCTCGCTATTATTATTTGGCACTTCCACTCTGATGCCTTTCCGAGTTATTGAATATTCACAATTTGCTTAAGTAGATTTATTTTTAGTTTATAATGTCTAATGATATTTGGATTTCATGTGTAGATTATGTATCCTGTATGTATGTCTGTAACTTCATAAGTCCCGAACGGAAAAGTTTTTTTTTTTGTTTGAAAAGTGAAGTGAGTGTATGTATCTGAAAATCAACAGTTTTCTAGTTGGTAATGAAAAAATAAGCACCTTCTCCTAATCTCAACATCTTATTTCGAATTTGAGTTGTTCATTTATTTTTAATTTTTTGGAATTTTATTTAGAAATATTTCTTAATAAACTTTACGAATTTATAGGTTTCATATATTTTTTGTTATACAAAAACATGGTGATCCAGTTATTTGAAAAATGAAAGTGTTACTGTAGTGTTGCTTTTTTTGAAACGAAATGTCTTAACAGTTGGTTCCAAGTAGTTCCGTCTGCCTACCCTGCTATGTACGGAATACAATGTTTAACTAAAAACACTCTAAAAAAATGTAAGAACCAAAAAGTAAAGACGAAAAATTCAAGGCCTCAACGTTTATAATAATGAAAAATATTTGAAATGTCCAAGTTGGTCTCACTGCAGGCGGCTTCAGGTCAAAATGATGACTGTCGTCTCTGTGCAAATCTGTTGGCCTTTTGTTTTTGAGGTAATCACTTAAATGAATTCGGGTTAAGCTAACAACGGTGTGGTTTAGCGGAACTGTGTTTGTCGGTGCGAGATTCTCTTGTTATTTTAACTGGGGTTTTTATACATTTTAGAATGATAAAAATCTTAGTTAAAATGAAAACGTTGTCCATTTTTTTTCCTTTTGCATTTTTTAGAGTGGAATGAAATGAAATTAGAAATAGCTGTACGTTTTTCTATTGTTTATCTTATTGCAATGACTTTCTGAGATATAAAATATGTTCATTCGATGATTCAAAAGTGCTTTTAATAGTCTATTTGAATAAATATATATATTTCCCTCTGATAACGAAACAAAGCGCAGTTTACTGTACCGTCGTTCAACACGAAGTATTTGACGACAAGTGAGAAACGGAGTATCTTAACACTACTTTCCCAGATTCCCTCTGCCTACACTGTTATATTGCTGGATATATTCTGATACAAAAAAAAAAAGAAAAATAAACCAGTCATCTACAGTTACTTCGATCAGTCCAATAATCTAATGTTTAATTTTGTCTTGTTAACAGTGTGAAGAAAATCATTCCCCTAAGTAGAAATCAAACCACCAACTGTCGCGTCTACAGTCAGACGGCTTCGACACCGTAAATAACGAAAAGTTCACCACATCTTAAAGTATTTTATGTTACTTTAATATAAACAAAAATAATAAAAATTTTGCGAAAAATACAAGTAAAACATGAAATTCGTATTTAGATAAAGGCGTGATAAAATAACCTCGAATGCAGTTTCACTCGGTTTATACCTCACATCCCGCATCCCGCATCCCGCATCCCGCATCCCGACCAACGAGCGAAGTAGCACTAGTTTTATGATATTGGATAGATTTTATCGCGGATGGATTATATTTCTTTGTTCAGAGATTTACTTCGATAGTAATTATTTTCTATATACTACTTATAACTTCTAAGACTACCAAGGTAGTCTGACTATAATCGCGATGGTTGTGGGTTCAATTTCTACTCGGAGTGAAAATTTTATTAATTTAAATTATTTCAACTCACCGCTCTAGTGGACCAAGTGTGGCGTCATCTCCGTTAAATGTCTTAGAAATTGGGGGATTTTTTTTTTCGTTTATTTTAATTTTTAATTTCTATGGTAACAAACAACGCGATGTTGAGTTCCACATCAACACACAATGCTTCTATAGTTTGGCGGAAGCTTGTAAACGGAGTGTCTTACCAATAGAATCCATGTACCTATTCTGAAGGATAATGCATAAAAATAATAAAATACAAAATTTCCAAAAAAAAAAAATTTTTTTTTGGGGTTTGTTTTGGTTTTTGGGCTATCCCAAAAACCAAAAAATGTTGCCAATCACCCAACCAATCTGCAAACACGAGGAATCTTTAAGAAAAAGTATTGTTAATTGTTTACTATAAAAGTTCGACGGGTTTACATACCCCATGTAACTAATGGATAGGGTAGCGCCTCGCACCATTAATCTTGGTAAAGTGCGTTCGGTATCCGTCAGCCCCTATTAAACTTCCTTCGACTGAAGATGCTACCACTTAATATGAGGACTTGTGCCTGCTACAGTTTGCGGGTACTTGCGAAAACTTGTGTCTAGATACTGTTACCTTTTAAGTGTTACATATTCCGCCGAAAGCTGAAGGTAGCACGTGGTAAGTGGCAGAACTCAATTTTCATCATAATTATATGAATATAAATTTATTTACAAGTTTTCGTCAAGTCAAATGGTTCAATGGTTTCGGTCAAAACGATCATGTCATCATAGGAAGCGAAATGTCTTAAACTCCCTCTACCTACCGTGCTATATGCGATGTACAGCATGATTCAAAAAAAAAATTATGACAGTCTACATCAATGTAATGAAAAAATAAGTAACTCTCGAAGTAAGTTCACAGTATAAGTGGTCGCATTTCTTGAGGTTCGGCCGATACCCGCCTGGATTAGATTAGCAACAAACTGACGTCTCATTGTACACACCCGAGTTATATTTAACAAATGATCTGTGAACGATAGTCGATAGAATATTAAGGGGTTAAGAGGGTTTTTGTGCATGGTATTTTTATTTAAGTATAGGTAGAATAATGTATAATATAAAACACATTGTTTTTGTTTTTTATTGTAAATTATGTTTCTCAAATATATATTATTAATGGTTCCAAGCTACGTGTAGAGAATCGAACCTACATTACAATTAGATGCTATCATACCGGATTTGATTGAAATACTTTTATAAACCTACAAAAATAAACGACAAAAATAATTATGTCAATATACTTAAAACAAACACAAAATTACAATAAAACATAAAAAATACAAGAGCAGAAAAGAACACGGCGACATGTATCCTATATATCCTATACCTATAGTAGGTTTAAAGTAAATATCAAATAAAACCTGGATTCGAACTCCATTACTGAATTAAGTATAATAATTTTCCAAACTTTCATGAAGCATTTTTATCAGTGTTTCTAAAAATAACTTTAAAAAAAAATATAATTCTACTTTTTTAGTCTAAGCTTCACTCGGGTTAGTCATTAGAATATCGCTTTATGGGTCAAAAGTTTTTTAATGGTTGACCTGAAAAGTGCAGGTTGAATAGACATAAGCTTTAGACCCTGTCGAAGAAAGCGTGAATTAAAAAAAAAAATCCGTTCAGTTCTTTTCTAAACCTAGTCAAGTTATTAGACTTTTTTTAGCTTCACGCTGTATCCCGCACACAGCAGGACAGGCAGAGGGAACCTAGTGTTAAGACACTCCGTTCCCCACTTTCTGCCGAATTCTGGAGGCATTGCGTGTAAACTTCATAATATATATATCATCCACAAATAAAATAAGAATAAAAGTAAATCCTATGAAACATATTAAACGTAAAAATAGCTAAAAAGCAATTATGCTCCGTATTGTTTTCGGGCAATTTGGTTTTCCGGATCATTACCGATACTTTCCGTATTAGTCGGGGCCGAAGTCGAACTGCTGAGCCCTAATTTCAACGATCGACATTCTGAAATGATAATATGCTGGAGAAACAGTCTTTATATATTAATATTATATATATAATATTAATATATATATATATACAGATAAATATCTATTTCTGTAGGCAGAGGGCATTTAGTACAGTTAGGTCACATATCGACAGGCAGATACTCCCCTTCAATAAAACTTTTGTTTGTACATATTGCGTGTTGAGCGGCGTAACTCAACGCCGCACATTGCCTCGACACCAAAGCGAGGAAATTAAATTTCCTCAAACCCGCAACCAGTCGCGTTTACAGTACACGTATTGCGCCCCTGCGCCACGACTGACCTCCAGAATAATAATAGAATTAAACATAAAATAAAAAATTTCAAAACCTGCCGAACAAGCTGACGCAAACTACTTTTATAAGAATATTACGCGAACGGTGAACCTTCATTTTTTCACCGACTTTGAATGATTATTGTAAGAAACGAGAAAAATGGCGTGATAATGTAGTATTCTTATGCTAATACAGCCCCGTGACTTTGTATAATGGGGGGGAGGGGGGTGGTTCACTAACCTATGAAACACTATAACGCTTAAGTAACAGTGGGTGTGAAATGTAAGTCAAATTTTCATTTTTATTATGAAAGATGTTTGAGAAAAATGTTTGAAAATCTTTAAAATCTAGATTCTATATATTATATGGGTATTCTCTCTGATTCGAAGTTTTATAGGAAAACTTTCTTGAAAATATTTGATAATGAGTGGTCCCTGTGTTTTTATTAATTATATTTGTTTTTATGGGAAACGGCGTGTTCTAGCACCAGGTTCCATCTGCTTATCCTGT
>JBAIZZ010000374.1:1097194-1126322 GCA_037355905.1 Heliconius aoede | reverse complement strand
ATTCGTGATAATACAATTATTTAAGCTGTGATATTTACGAAGTCTTTTTGGATTTTTCTATAAAAGTAAATAGATATTAAATAATAGTAAAATTTTATATAAACAGGTAAAGTTAGGGCACATGATTAGTTACAAGAATAGTTCTCAAACAAAACACGCCAACACAATATACGTATATAAGTCATCAAGTGAACGGTCGCGTGGACAGTAACATTCTGAGCTGCCGTCGTAAACAAGAGAGAACGTGATATCTTAAAAATGGGGGTAGTCCTCAGATATTTTTGATGGCAATAGTGACCACTGTTTGGTAGGATAATAGAAAACCGCTTTTTTAGAGTTCCGTACTCAAAGGATAAAATGGGATGTCTGTGTGGACGTTTGTCTGCCCGTCTGTCACAAGGCTGTATCTCATGAACCGTGGTAATTAGATAATTGAAATCTTCACTCAAGATGTATTTCTTTCTTTTGTTGTCACTACAATAAATAGTAGATTCTAAAAAAACAGAATATAATAAATATTTAATATTTTATTAATGAAATAAATATTTATATCATACAACGAACGTGATTTTCTTGTCGTTTTCAAAGATAATGGTACAAAATTATGGGCAATAAAATTATAAAAATGCAGCAAATAAAAGATTATATTCGCATTAATATATTTTTTATCTTTTTTTTTAAAAATACACATGTCCCATTTATAAAAAAAAAACCCCCCTACCAACAAACCAACACAATTATACTTTAGTAATATATCTATCTATCTATATGTATATGTGAGAACAAAACCAGTATTAAAATTTCTATCATTTTATATCCACCGATATTAATTATACAAGCCATTCCACACTAATTGTGAATGCCTTTATTACAATAGCTCGAGGTCAAACTACATTCTCTCGGGCCACCGCTATGATAAGGATTTTATGTCTTGTTTCAGCGCTTCGGTTTTAATTCTATTATTTTAGTTCTATTTTGCTTATAAAAATTTTTGTATACCGTACATAGTAAGGTAGGCAGAGGGAACTAGCTAGTGTTAAGTCACTCCGTTCTCGTTAATACATTTCCATTCCTTATTTTTGCTGAATTTTCGAGGCGTAGTGCTTTGTCTCGTAACCACAGCGAAGAAATAAAAATATTAAATATTTAAATCCTCTGGAGGGAATTGAACCCACAACCATCGCGCTTGCTGTCGTTCTTTTATGTCCCGGCGCCATGATGACTTGAAGTATTTATACAATATTACTTTTTTGAAATTTAAAATGAGATTATGTAGAACCATTTTCAAAATCCCGACCAATTTTAAAAACATTCCAAAATATTATTTAATTATTTATAATTTTTTACTAATTTTCATCTTAATTTATCAGAAATAATTATATTATAATATAAGAATTTCAATCTAAAATTATTATAATATAAATTAGCTATTCGGTCTCTGGCTCTGATTTGCTATATGCGCTCTCTAATTAAGTGTTCTCAAAGTCGAGTGTACTAGATTCTAATGGGTTGGCAATGTATCAAGAAGCAGTATTATCATGTCAGTAATACTTGGGCATAGAATATTTATGTTAATATTTCCACTATTTAAAAAAAAGCGGTTGTGGGTTCGATCCTCATCTGGGGGAGTGAAATAATTAATTATCTTTATTTCATTATATATATATCTATATTATCTCGAATTGTGACAGAAACCGAAGGACCAGCACAATAATAAATAAAATATTATTATTTATGACCGAGGCCATCGTGGCGTGCGACTGTAAACTCGATGGAATCGAATATGTGGGAGAAATAAAATATTTAATATTTTTATTTTATGACTTTGCTAATCAGGCAAAGGGTGGCATTGATGTTTTGCCACTCAACACGCAATGCGTCAGGAATTCGGAGAGAATCGGAGAGATTGTCCAAGCATTAGGTTCCCAGGATTCATCTGCCCAATGTTCTAGGAGAGTTTCTATGTGCCTGCCTGCATGCTCAAATTGAAGTAACCAACCTCGATTTATATAACATATAGCCTTCAAACAAACTCTTCAGCTTTATAATAAGTTTATATATGGATTTTAAATGAGAATAACTAAAAAAAGGCGGGTAGAGTGCCAATACCCAACACGCAAAATCTTCATAAAATGGTATGAACCTCTAACCACTGGGACATATTAAATGCTTCACTCCTCCAGCCCAGACCTTTATCCGGCATCAGGGATAAAGATAATGTAGGCCATTTGATGAAAAGCCCGCTGGGATACGTAAATTGCCGATACATTTTATGACGAGTAATAACAAGATTTTTATCGTCCCCTGCAGATTTCGTTATGGTCAAGTTGTAGGTAGTTTTTGATTCGGTTGTGTTTAAATTGCGGAAAATTGTAATATTGAAGCAAAAGAAATGTAATTTTATTACATTAAGTTAACATAGTGACATTATATTATATTCAGTAGTTGAACCACGAAAAGTAAATTTGATATTATATAATTATATATAATATCTCTCCCAGTTTGTCTCAATACTCAATGTCTTGAAATTTGAGCTGAAAGTGGAGAACGGAGGTTCTCAATGCCATTCCATTCTGTTTACTTTGGTAGGAGAGAAATGACGTGACGTTAACTTGAGGCTTTTCACTTCTTCATTCTGATATGTAGCCAGGGTACCGACCATCAAAAATTCGACGAAAAGTGAACGGAACGTGTATTAATGGGAACGGAGTGTCCTAACACTAGGTTCCCAGTATTCGTCCAGCTATGTCGGTGATTCAGAGTAAAGCAAAAATAAAAAGATGGGATTAACCACTCTTATTAAAATTAAATTCGAGAAACAATTTGAACAACTTACGTATATACTAAATACTGAACTTGTCACAAGATATCTTTTATAAGATGAATGTTTTCTCGCCGGCTCGTGGGAGTAATGTTAGTCAGCTCTGTGAAATATCTCCTTGTGTTTTATTTTTAGTTGTTTATTCACCTTCTGCAATGGAATTTTCTACAAAACTATTTCATTATTATATTTATAATACTGGTAGACAATGAAGACCGTGGCGGAGTGATAAACGGACGAACGGAAGTATCTTCTAACTATGTTTCCAAGTTCCCGGGTTCCCTGTACCTACCCTGCTATGTGAAAAATATGGCGAGAAGATAACAGAAGAGCTATGGTAGTTAAATTGTCTTTAAGTCACATTGAAACCTCTTAAAATGGCCTCCTGGCTACTCACTCTGCAACGCCAATGGCACGTTAAATTTTTTTCCATTTTTCCAAAAATATGGAAAATATTTTTTTTTTCTTATTCACCAATTTTTATATGATTTTGCTAGATTTTTTATATCGTGCAGAAAATCAGGAAGTGGAGTATAGTAAGTGTAAAAAATGTGGAAAGGAGTGGTTGAATACATTTAGCTTATTTACATTTCCATTCGAGCATCCCGGTCCGGCGATACCGAACATATAATATATATAAAATCTTAGTTCTTTAAATTCACTCTTAAAAATCATTAATTTTACAAAACAAACCCCCTACATCCCTCGATCTTCATACCACCCAAACTACTCCACCACCCGGTAAAATATCGAGTGCTCGCCAAAAATAATTCAAATGTGTCACCATAAATCCCTGACAAGTTCAGTTTCAATTGGTCCGCCATTGGCCGACGGAATTTGCGACTAAATTTTCCAACTTTGGACCGCTCACAGCAGTTTTCTTTGAGATAAGTTTGTCAGGTATGGACACGTTTGTTGCCTCGGATTTATTTTACTTTTATTCTAAGCATACGATGCAGAAGTTTCTCGGTTTGTACCGAGATTTATATTCAATTTGGTTGTAGATTAAAGGATATAACGTATTTTTTTTTGTTTATATTATGTATTTTGGAAAACAAATATATGTATCGTATGTGAAACATTACATTTTATTTTTTTAACATGTTACTGACATATATTGTATGTGCGAGCGATTGTGGGTTCGATTCCCTTTTTTTCTCATTGACTATTTTACGACGTAAAGCATATTGTTCAGTTCCGCCATTCAACATGCAAGCTTTTCAGAATTTGGTGGAATGTCGGGAACCGAAATGTCTTAATGGAAATAGAGTGTCTAGACATTTCTGCACGCTGAAGTAAAAAAATATTTGATTTTCAATAGACTAAGCTACCTCATTATAGAGACATTCAAGCTAACCAGAGCTTAATTTCATTTATTTCAATCTGAATACTACGCTAGTTAGAATTAATCTGCGTTTGAAGGGATGTAGAACAGCTTGTATATAAATATATATTTTTTATCTCGAACTGCTTTTATTCTTAAGACTGTATCACGCGTATAACATGGTAGACAAGAAGTTATTTTCGAAGCAATGCGTGTTAAGTGGCGTAACCTAACACCACAATTTGCCCTAAAATGTAAATAAAAATTCAGCTTCACGCTGTATCCCGCACAGAGCAGTGTAGGCAGAGGAAACCTAGTGTTAAGACATTCCGTTCCCCACTTTCTGCCGATTTCTGGAGGCATTGCGTGTCGAGTGGCAGAACTCAACGCCGCCCTTTGCCTTAAAACCAGAGCGAAGAAATGGAAATATAAACGTAATTAAATATTTCACTTCCTCTAGTGGGGATCGACCCCACAACCGTTGCGCTACAGTCACACCCTTGTGCCGCTGCGCTACGACGTCCTCATAAATGAAATGTTAAATTCCTCATAAAAAAAATTAAAAATAACAAAAAATTACTTAATAATCTATCAGATAGTTGATAATTCACCAGGTTTTCCATATCCCGCTAAACGTAAGAAATGTTAAAGACGTGCCTGTAGTACCTACAATCTCCACCAGCGAGGGCGACGCCCCATCCGTCCCGCCAACCAATTTAAATAAGAAAGTGACTAATTATAACAAAGCGTGTATTGACTGAGTCTTTATTTATATAAATTCTATATTATAAATTTCACTCTTTATATAAATATCGGTACAATTTTTAATTTGAACCTCTCGACGGGGACGGGACGTTTGTGCCTTTAAGCGGCTTAATAATGTCCAACATTGTATTTTGATCAGATATTTTGGCATTAATTCTATTTTGCTCTTTTGTTAACAGACTGTTATTGATTATTAAATGTAAATAAGCAATCGCTTATTGAAACTTGCGTTCCCCAAACATTGTTCAATTAAAAATTAAATGACGGAGCTAAACGCCGCGTTTTATCTTATTCGAGTCATTTCAGCCTCATATTTAATACTTAGGTAACATGACGCACACAGGTGTGAAATCTATATGGAAGTACCGAAGAGTACCAAATACCTACAAAAATCGTTTAAGGTGTATGCCGCATCCTCTTGGAACCAACTTCTTCACAATCCTATTCAGAAAGTTCTCTGAAGATTTTTAAATGCCAACTTGAAAAGCATTTTCTCAAAAGTGAAAGTAATTCGACATAGCTTTAATCAGTCTTTCTAGTATATGTATGGGGATAATTATTATATGTGTAAATGTAGGCGATTTTATATATCTGCCGCTTCACCTTCTGCCGCTTTCCACACTTTCCGCAGAACTCAACGCCGCGCTTTGCCTCGACATCGGAACGAATAAATGGAATTATAAACGTAAATAAATATTTCACTTTTTCGAGTGGAAATCAAACCCGTCAACCCGTCAAACCCCTCTTGTTACAGTCACACCCTTGTGCCGCTGCGCCACGACGGCCTCTATTTTTTTATAATAACAGTAATATAATTAATTTATTTTAAATACACTTGTAACTACTGAATACTATCTAAGGAATAAATTTTAAATGGATGTTTTATTCAGAGTTTTGTAAGACGGTAATATTTTATAGAAGCTCTTAATTAATGAATACTTAATTAGTTGAAAAATTAAGGAACTCCGATAATATTCATCGTTAAGCACAGTTATCAAGTAACATGACGGTAATGGATTGAAATTTATTTTTTTATTGATTTACGCTGTATTCACCACATAGCAGGGAAGGCACAGGGAACCTTTCGTTCCTATTAAGACCCTTCTTGTCCATATTCTCTTAAAAGTAAGATGTAAAGTAACTTAAGTATATCTAAATGTGATATGTATGGTGTAAAGATCCATTAACTTTTTATATGGTTTTACTTGGAGACACTGAAAGAGTGCCACAGAGTTATCATTAATCACTCTGCTTTCTGTTTCCTTGCGTCCGTTGTTCTTACGTTTTAGTTCGCAAAAACTGTTGTGGGACAAGTTCCAAATCGTAATGTGAATTATTTATATCGGTAAGAGACTAAACTGCATGACACTAAAAACCTTATTAATGTATATATTTTTTTATATAATAGCCAAAATACCGGCCCAGTGTGGCAATGGCAAAAATGGCATTTGTTATATGATAACTGCCTTAAATATTTTTCTTTTTATCTTAAATAACAATCTATCACGGTTTATGAGATATAGCCTGGTGACAGACGAACAGACAGCAATAAGATCCCGTCTTACTCTTTGCCCACGGAACCCTTAAAACTAATTGCTATAGAACTTTTCTTGCTCAACGCTGCACTTCTAATTGAATCGAGAAAACTAGTTCTTAGACCGTGACACTGCAACTGAGATTTGAACCCGCGACCGTCTAAATATTTATATTTAAAATTTCCATTGATCATGTGCATACGTGTATGAAACATCCGCACAACAGGCCGATGTTAGTAACCGCAAAACGACCGCAGCCGTCAACGAGGCCTACAGTAAGTTTCGTGTTAGTAATACATGCTTTTGTCATAGGCCAACATATAAGCAGGTAGCGTTATTTTTTAATAGAACTTATAAATGACAGCTTGCAGAAATACTTTATACTCTTCCCTGAGGTTCCTCTGCCGATTAGTGCTAAAAAACGTGAAAAAAAAAAACTAGTAGGTAGTAAAAATAACTGGTATAAGAATCTATTTTCATGAAATTACGATTTCTCCAGTGAGATTTTTTCTGTCTTAATTTGATTATTGGGTGTCAATTAACGGAACTTAACGCCGCTTCTTATCTGACCAACAGACCGTTATTATATTATATTATAATATTATTATAAAATAACTTCCTGTATATTTAATCCACGTACCACACACCATGTATGTAGGTCAGTGAGTGTTCTCTAAATGAGCGCATACAAATGAACGCGAATCTTAGAGTGGCCTGTTTCTATAGCATGCTTGGTGTTGCCAGTTTAATTGCTTTCCCCATACCACTGGGGAAGTTAACTTTCCTCATCACTTTGATTAAGCTATTGTCAGTTGAGGTAACTTTTTTTCTTATTTGGTATGAAATTTACGGGTAATTTTTGCATTTATTGAAAATGTTTTTGATTTCTAACTTTTTAGAACAATGTATCTTGAACAGGGTAGGCAGAGGGAACCTGGGAACCTAGTATTAAGATTCTCTATTCAAATTAAGATATTTTCGTTCTCGACTTTTCGTCGAGGTTATTCTGGGGGCATAAGTGGGGGGAACTCGCAACCGCGCTTAGCCTCGCTTATTTCTGTCATATGAATAGGAAAATTAAATTATATTAAATATAAATAAGCATATGACAGAAAATTAAAGGCTTAATAACCTCTTGTTCAGCTATACACTACTGTCCTATTATAGCGTCCAAAAATATATAGGGAGGATGCTAGTGTTAAGACATTCCGTTCCGTTCAAGAAAAGGATGATTCCTTTTCTCGATACATTATATGTTGGGTGTTAGAACTCAACCCAGCTCCCGAGTTGGAATCTAACCCAATGTCCAACTAAAAAATAACCTTCTACTTCAATATATAAAAAAAAACATTCAACAAAACTTTTCTTACTACATTTAATTTTTTCATTTACGATATATTGGCGTTGCTAAGTACCTTTTAGAGGAGAGATGAGGTTGGCTCACCGCCAGGACCTTCTACAGGACTAGCAGAACAGGCAAGACTTTGTGCCGAACATATTAATTGACTGCTTCATTTTCACTGGATGAAATAATATCAATTAAAATTATGAGGTTAATCTTAATTAAATTTTAGTTTATGAGTATGAAGCTTGTTGGATTTTGTAAAACTTAATATTTAATTCAAAATATAAGAGGAATAAGGCAATATTTGTTAATTTTGTAGAATAAAAAATAAATAAAACAGGTTCCGCTGTATCCCGCACTTCGTACTTTGTACGAAACCTTCTCTTTTATTATACAATAGCGTATCTATCTTGAAATATGAAATCTTAAACATGTCTATGATGGTATAACAGGAAACTCGTAACTTCCTTTATAAGCTCTACAACTAACTCCAGCTTTGTTGGCTGGTAGATGTCTCTAAATTTGACTTGCCAGATTAGAAGTACCAGCTTGTAAACACAGTTAGGTTAACCTAAGCTCCTTTTGATATTATGTTTGAAGATACAAAATCGATGTAATATAAATCTTGTGAAATATTTTTAGGAGTTTAATTAATTACTGGACAGCTTTTGTTGTATGTTATGAAGCTTATTTTATATTAATAGTTAGAAAACGGAGTATTGACGCCGCACTTTCGATTTTTTTTCTTTTTAGCCTCATGGTGTACCTTTGGATGATGTAGAACCTAATGCTAAAATACTCTGTTTTCCAC
Organism: Heliconius aoede; assembly: GCA_037355905.1. Lineage (NCBI taxonomy): Eukaryota > Metazoa > Arthropoda > Insecta > Lepidoptera > Nymphalidae > Heliconius > Heliconius aoede. Next base: position 1,117,721 of record JBAIZZ010000374.1, on the reverse strand, counting down.
TTTCCATCTGATTTTCAAGACATTGTGTATTTTGAGTGGCGTTACTCAATGTCTAATATCTATGATATTCTTTTTCGTTATTTGCAAAAGAATGATTACAACAAATATAACGAATAAATGTTGTCCTATTTTAACGTTTTACAAAATTACAACATACTTACAACGTTCAGTTTCAAAGCAAAATATTTTATATATCTTGCCTTCATACGAGATATACCTGGGCAACTATCCTATAGTTACGGGTGGCATTACATACATACGTATGTTGCAGAATAAAGAATTTTACGCGGGAACTTTCGTAGAGCTTCCAAGTTGTATAAGCTCAGTTATTTTCACTTAACTAGCTATCGGCATTTAATCTAGCATTTGAAGAAGTAAAGATAATATGTGTGTGATGATATATGATATGAATGATATTAGTTTTTTTTTCGGTTCCGTGTCTCAAATAATAAAACGTAATCCTTTTTTAGGAATACTATGTGGTCCGTCTGTCCGTCTGCCAAGACCATTTCTTGAAATAATATTGAAATAATATCAATTGAAATTCATGACAAAAATATTTTAGATCATAGCCCTTTACGACACAGAAAAAAGCTTCTCTCCTTCTATGTTAACGCAATCAAAAGATAAGATTGTTTATGCATCGTAATCAAAGCCTATAGGATACTTCCTATGTACCTAAAATTGACAAACACTGAGTACTTGCCGTATAAGTAAGTCTTACAAGTAAAAATTTATAGACATTTCAAACAAAAAAAATATTTAAAAAAAGAATTCTAAATAATAAATAGTGGGGAATGGAGTAACCCGAGGTTCTACTTGCCTACACTGCTGTGTGCGGGATACAGCGTGAAGCTGATTTAATTAATTAATTTTTTTATTCTAAATAATGGAAAAAACATATCCAATACATTCAATAATAAGTGAAACATATAAAATCGCGATTCAACATCCTTTCAGTGAACTATATGTCCATCTTATTTCCGTATAGTAAACTTAGAAGCTATTACCTTTTATAGCGTTGTCCGCTGACCGAACACTGGACCCCGTTTATATTGCGATGCGTCGACACTCTAGATCGGGTCATATAATTTTTAATTTTCTACCGTGTTATAAATAATTTAACAACTTTATTTTACTTTACTTAAGACGGGAGAAGCTATGTAGGTTTTTTGTTGGATTTGGAGTTTTCTACGTTTTATGTTCTATGAGAGGTTGTTATAGTTTATTGCTGTGACGATTTTAGATCTTTTTTTTATCTTTGTCTTACCTTATTCGTGTCAAGGTATTTTTAAAAAGTTACGCTATGATTTTATCTTAATATTTAAATTTGAATAATTATTTTTTTTATATATTTTTGTGCCCATATTATAGTCTAAATAGTAATGAAAATGAATATTGAAAGCAATTCAAATCTACAACAGCTGTATCACTCGACTATTGTATGAAAATAAATTATTAGTATTGAATAAATTATTTGCAATTTCATACACAATAAAGTTTTTTTTTTAATAATTATCATATCGACATTGAATATGATTACAATATATTAATATTAAAACTGTAAATTTTACCAAACTTGTTAAATATGTTAATATAATAATAAATTATTCATTCTATCTGGTAATATGGGCACTTAGCTGATAAACAAAAATTTTAAAATTAAACTTTACTGCCAAAAACCTGTAAGTATTTCAAATATATCTTGGGCAAGAGTACTACATATTCTTCTTAAGTACCCCACCGGCCATGATTAAGAGCAGCCACATCATCAGCAAGACAATAAAGTCAAGCGGTCTTGGCTCCCGGAGAGGCTATTATGCTTGGGACGCAAGATAGCAAGCACTACATTCATTTAAAATGTTTGATTTATATTATCATTTTATTATTTTTATTCATATGTTCTTGACGTTTTATGAAGTTTTCAATTGATATTGAAGTTCACTTACTTTAATTAATAATTAGGTACGTTTTATCTTGGACGGCCTTTCGATTCAGGTCAAAAACGTTGGCCATGACACATATTATTATAATATAATAATATTATTTATATTATTGTTAAAAAAATAAATCTATCTTTATAATTTTTCAAAGGAAATTTACTTTTATATTTCTTTATTATTTATTTATTAGAATTGTTACTTGGTTATTAATTATGAACATGGGAAACGAGTCGTCTTATTATAATTATTAATTTAATCTCGATATTAATATTTTTTTCTTGGATTTTGATTTTGAATTTTCAAAGAAAAAAATATCGTTAAAATTGTCTTTTATTCGTTTTCGTCATTTGGCTTTTACCCTTGCCTTTCTTTACATTAAGTTTTATATAAAATCGTCATGACATTTTGTAAACGGTTTCCATTAACTCTCGAGTTCCTTTCAGGATAGGACAATATTTATAGGAGGACTTTTAAACATGAAATGGCGTAAGTGTACCAAGAATTTTATTTGCTACCAATATTGATAATATTGAACCATACAATATATATTTATACATTTAACATGTTATGCTCTAGTGTCTCAACTCACCCAACACGCAATGTCTCCACAATTCGGCTGAAAGCGGGGAACGGAGTGTCTTAGCACTAGATTCCCTCTGTCTACCCTTTTTCTATGTGCGGGATACAGCGTGAAGCTGATATGTTATGAGTTTTTATGGTTATATTTTTTCATAGTATAATTTTGTATAGATATATTTTTTTAGTTACAATACAATTATGCTCGTTAATAGGGTGGAATAATTTAAATATATTAATTCAAATTAGATCGAGCATACTACTATCTCTCATACGATAAGGTTGGCTGTTAGAGAATATTATTATGTTATTTTTTATTTATAAAAATGTGTACAGTAAAGAATAAATAAATAAAGAAATAAATTCCCTCTAAGGCGATTCAAACCCACAAACGTCGTGTTAACTGTCAGATTCTGCGAAGCTGTACCACCACAGACTTACATTGTTGTAACGCGTAATTTAATCTGAGATACGATACTCCAGACAATGTCTTGTTTCACTCGAGTAACCTTATAGATTTACAAATGAAATAAAGGAAAGGTCACATTGAAGTTAGATCTTCTAAATATCATTAAATATGTTTAGAGAAAGAAATATATACATTGTCATTTTATTTTGCGTTTTTATTTCTTTTTGTACTTCATTTAATTATTCCATATACTGTTTTTACATTCACGATTTTTCCAATATAACACGATAGCCACAAAGATTTCAGTTTTAAGACATTCCGTTACTTCAGCTTAAATCAAATTTCCGCTCAAATTTTGATATATTGCGTGTCGAACGACAAATCTCAACGACACGCTTTGTTCAACAGACCAGGCAAATGTGAATAAATTAAATACTACCGCTCCCCTGGCTGGGAATCGAACCTACAACAATTGAATTTACAATCAGACGAACAGTAAAGCAGTATATATTATACAAAAATAAAATATAAAATCTCTAGGGCACTTGGACTGTTTTCATTATGCCGTCTCAACAAGAGCTTGTATCCAGACCTCACCGACAAAACGCTGTAATTCCGAGAGGGGTGATGTATTTTCGTTTCGCAGTTTACGAGTCCCGCGTTATCGATAAAAAACTTATACGCACTCAGTTTTGTCGCGTTAAGGGCTTTAGTAGAAATTTCTGTGCCATTATTTTCACTTTGTTTTTTGTGTACCTAGTTGATAAACTATTTCACAGAGTTACATATTATTAGAGAATTAAACAATTTCTTGTATGTTTTTTTTTTGGAGATTTGGAAATTAAGTTAGTTTTTTTCTTTTTTTTTTTAAAAAAAAGCGTTGTTATACTAAGAATAAATGGAAAATAAAAAATCAGCTTCACGGTGTATCCCGCACACAGCAGGGTAGGCAGAGAGAACCTAGTGTTAAGATACTCCATTCCCCACATTCAGCCGATTTTTTGGACGTATTTAGACGACTGTTGAGGGGCGGAACTCAACGCAGCTCTTTGCCTCGACACGATATTTTACTTCCTCGAGTGAGGATCGAACCCTCAACCATCACGTTACAGTCACACCTCGTGCCGCTGCGCCATGACGACCTCTTTACTAAGAATAGAAGAATATATTTAAGAAACGTATAAAAAGTTTACGTACGTAGGGAGATTTGAACCCGTGCTTCCTGAATATGATGTCTCCATCCCATATTACTCATTTTAAAAAATCTGATTGTAATTTTAGACTTATTTTATAAGTGATACATTGTTAATGGCTAGTAAGTGTATTTTACAAATCCGGCCCTATTATTTATTACCCATGTGCGGTGGCTTATGTAAAAAATCTATAATACGCCATTTAGTTGCGGCGGCCATTTTAGATTACCAACAAAAATGATCATATTATGCAATTTCTCCATCATCAGAAGTGTGGATCAAATTGAGCTTGCAAGATTTCACATTTCCTAACAAGCATACAAACACGACAAATTAAATAAAACCTTACAATAAAATAACAGATGGAAATGCTATATGTTATTAAGTGTTCCGTAGCCGGATCACGTACGCGGCCTAATCAGTCCTTTCACTTGTAGTGTCTGTAATTGGTCGCTTATTGAGAGCTTCACGAGCTTTATTGAGAAGTTTATTGGAAAAGACTAGAGCTATATTACGTCACGTTAATAGTTTCGATGTAAGCCATTGTACATAAAGATTTTAACATATTTTTTATTTCTTCCTGTGACTATTGCTTGGGTTATTCTAAATTCTAAAATTTCGTTTTTTTAATTTTTTTTAATGCTTTGTGCATAGTTTTAGGGTTTAGGTACATGTGATGTGAGATAAATGACTGGACCAGCCCAATCTGATGTAGTCCAGTCTAGCCTGGACTCAATGTCAAGCTAAATTTCCTGTAAAATCCCTTGTAGTGGATTCTACAATTAATATTCTAGACTCATCCCATACTGCGCTATGATGCTATCCCGTAAAAAGTAAATAAAATTCTTTGGAATGGACGAGTAAAATAACTACTTGATAATTTTCTTGGCAAGTAAAGCGAAACCTTGAATAGCAGACAGGTATTTCTACTGCATCTCCTTGGCACCAACTCTTATCATTTTTTATCAGCTAAGCAAGCTAACAAAAATAAAGTTGTGATTTTATTCAAGAAAAGCTTTTTATATTATATTATTTTATGTAGAAAAAATCATAAATATCGAGAGCAGTCGTGGTGTAACGGCACAAGAGTGCGGTGGTACACGCAACGGGTTGTGGGTTCGATTCCACTCGAGGAAATAAAATATTTCTTATTTTCGATTCCACTGTGCTGACGAGGCAAATGTGACGCGCTTTGCCTCCAGATTCAAATCTCGTAAATTCGAGAAATAATAAGTGGAGAAGTAAAATGGAGAATAAGAATAATAAGTGGAGAGTTTTAATAAGAACGGAGTATCCTAACACTTAGTGCCCTGGTTTGTGCAGTATATAGCGTGTAATTAAAACAAAGAAATTAATACTTGTAAATTTAACATAGTGAAATAGTTGAAACAAGTCCATATAATTTTAAATACAATATCGAAACACAATGAGCGTGGTACCTACAAGAGTGGTAATTATTTAATTTGCATTTAAACATTACACCGGATGAGGTCACGTGCGACTGCATCCGCTTTAATGAAAGTAAAATATAACAGCGATAAGGCTGTTTAATAAAAAAATATGCCTTCATTTAAAAAGTATTGTAGAAATTAAATGTATGCACATAGTGCAGGATTGCAGCTGGTCTACATGTCGTAAATAGCAGGTTCGAGGTTTATCATATTATTGATGACTCAATGACGGTGTCATCTCTTTATATGAAAAAAAAATTTCATTTAACATAATAATTCCTTATAGAAAAACAATCTGATTCACGTTGTATCTATATAAAGCAGGGTAAACAAAAGGAACCTAGCATTACAACACTCCGTTCCCCACTTTCCGTCAAATTCTGGAGGCATTGCGTGTTGAATGGCGGAACTCAACGCCGTGCTTGTCTAGACTAGAGCTCTAGATACTAGAGCGAAGAAATGAAAATAAAAATTTAAATAAACATTTCATTTCAAACCCACAACCAGTAGCGTTTATAGTCACACTGTGTGGCTCTGTACCGTGGTTGACTTCATATTCCTTATATAACACGCCACATCCTCCTTATCGCAATCGGTTAAAAGTTCCCAGTTATAAACAAACCATTCGCACACCATTAATCCGCTTCAATCTGAAAGCTTCAGTTGGAGAAGATGAATCAGTCCGTTGAATATAACTCCACAGGATCCAAGTTTGGAATCGCTTCGCGTCGAACATAAGAAAAAACATTGGAAAAGTTCCACCCATCAGTCACTTTTCAAAGAGTTTTTTGGGATACCGAGTGATTTTAATAGGCGTAAGCCGTTTATCAAGTGGCAACGGTTGATGATTTAATGGGTGCCAATCACGGCTTAAATGGATAGATGAGTGCCCCTTTGTTCCTGATGGCTATGAATTTGGACGATTAAGGATATGACAGGAAATATGGAGTTCGAGGATAGTGGATGATGCTTCATTATTATTTTACGCTTTTGTTGTTGTAACTACTATATATTAGTATATAGCTCAATAAATATTGTGTGTTCAAAAAGACAATGGTGATGAATGTGAACATATTAGATAAGACTAGAAATAGAATAGACAAGAGTTTTAAGTCAAGTTTGATGTAAAGTATATTGATTAAACCAATTAAATTTGATTCTATTTATCTTCCTTCTCCGTATCCGTGTGATCCTAGTGTTAAATCACTCCCTCCTTTTCACTCCACCCAAACTTCGAGATATTACGTGCTAAATGGCTGAAATTCATCACCGTACCATGTTTTTAACCAGAGTTATTTATTTCCTCAAGTGAAGAATATAAAGAATAATCTTGGCGCAGTGGCACTTGTTGTGTGTTCGGTTTTCAGTCATTTTCTTCGCTCTGGTAACGAGCGGCGATTTGTTCCGTCACTCTCTAATACCTCGAAAAATTAATGGAAAGTGGAGATCAAAACTCTCATAATAGAATCGGAGTGTCTTAACACTATGTTTCCAGTTTGGGGAACGAAGGAAGGAATTATTTTCTTAAATTATATGCGAATAATATTGTAAATGTTCATGTTTGACCCTAGATTCACATTTAAGGTTAAACATTTTTCAAATAAAATAATTTTGTCTATATAGTTTTATCAAAACGATTGAAATTTATTAGTTTTCTCATTACGTTGAAAATATCGTGCAAAATCAAATCCTTTGAGCTCCTACGAATTTCATTTACCTGAAGGACACAGATATCCTAATCCAATATTCAATTTAAATTTCAAAGACATGTTCCAGTAGATTGTTTTGTAACGATCTTTATATATTATATATAGTATATATAAGTACATATATTGTGAACCGAATCTTATGACTTTTAGTTATCTTATCATATACAAAAATATTTTTTTTGTACATCTTTTAGAATCCCTTTTAAATAGTTACTATTTTCTTTCTTCAAGAAGGTACATAGACTTAGGACGCAAGAGAAATATGTAAGGTGTAATGATGTTATTATATAGTCAAGTATAAGTTATTAAATATATTATATATTTTTTAAAAATCGAGGCAGAAAATTCATATTTTAGTACATGAATTTAATATATATTTGATATCTTAAAAAATAGGCAGCGTGATCCTAAAATACCTCTTTTTTCATTTTCCAATAAATTTGTGAGACATTGCATGCTAACTAGCGGAACTCATCGGTTTCCAATTTAAATTGGAAATAAATCAAATACAATAATTTATTATGAAATATTTAATATTATTTTCATATTGAGTTCTCCGCCATTCCACGTAATGCCTCAAGTATTCGGCAAACAGTGAGGATCTGAAGATTTTAACACTAAGTTTCCAGGTTCCCTCTACCTACCCGGGTATACATAAATATGTAAAAAAAACAATTTCCATGAGCAGAGATCGAACTCATGACTATCGCATTTACAGTAAGACCTCCAAATTATTACTAAGAGCTTCCAAATTATATCGTTATACAAATATAACTAAATATAATATAGAGTATAAAGGCCATCGTGGCGCAGACAAACAATGGTGTGACTGTAACGCGACTGTTGTGGATTCGATTCCCGCTCGTGTGAATGTATTTTTTTTTTATATTTTCATTTCTTCACTCCATGTCCGCCACTCAACACGCAATGTGGGCAAAAGAGTAATTTAACACTGGGCTCACTCTGCCTAACCTGCTGTGTGAGAATGTTTTCTTTTAATTTTAAATGAAGTATAAAAGTAAATGTCGTTCTTTTCGTTCCGAAATATTATTTCTAAGCCGTAACGTAATATGCCGTAAAATATAGGAAATGTTGCAAAATTCTGTCTTCAATGCACAGCTACGAGAGGATTTATTTCAGAAACTAATAGCTCTAGCACTGTCAAGGCACAATAACTTATAATGTATCGCCGTTCGAGTGAATTGAGCTAGCGATAAGAGAAATTCGGAAAGTTTCTTTTTATTTTCGATTTAAATAATAAATTGTCAATATATTTATTTTCTTACGTACTTTAAATGTGGATATATTACTTTTTTTGGTTTACCCAATTTCTTTTGTATATATTTTCAATTTTTTTTTATTACTAAATGATAAAAAAGAATTAAAAATGGATGATGGATCGTATTAAAGTATTTGTTTTATTTTGGGTTATCTGGGCGAAGTAACGAAACTTGTTTCACGGAGTGAGATTCCGACCCACGATGCACTTACAGTCAGCTGTTTTATTTTGGCGCCACATCGTCCTGTTAAATAATATCTGTCAATGTATTTTCCCATTAAAATACATATGCAATAGAGTCCAAAGTCGAGACAGTGCTACAAGCCTGTGACTGTCAGTGCATGTGGGTGATGGAGTGTCTTAATACTACGTTCTCTCTGCCTACCCGGAAGAATTTTTATTCTTTAAATCCGTTTCATTCTACTGTCAGGTAAAATTTCAATGGTACCAGTTAAAATTAATTAAATTTACAAAACTATAACTTTAATGTAAATGAATGTATGTAAATGAATAAACCCATTGCTTACTTATTCTAAGAAAACAACGGCAAAAACTTGAATATATCTCATACAAGTATTATACAAACAACATAACATAATATCATTTGAATTCTAAAAGAAACAAAGAATCTCTTTGCAGATAAAAATAATACTTTAAAAGAGAAAAAGTAAATTAAAGTATTGATGGTAATTAATATAACTACATTAGACAGTTTTTTTTAATATAAAAAAATATATTTATACGTAAACAATAATGAATAACAAATTGAATGAAAGAGACGCGGCGAGCACAATATGGCTGCAGTATACTTTCATTTCTGTTTAGAACTGGCGCATTCATTTTATAAGGTAAATTTAATAAAAAATTAAAAATGCATATTCTATTACTGTAATAAATGTAACTGCAAAGAAGTAAGCAAAATGGAATTATATGGAATGATATAATATATATATATATATATATAAGTAATATTATTCTAAGGTTGAATGGTTGTAATTATTATAATAAACAATGTCTGTCGTCTATTTTGTGAACCGCTCGGTTGTTTGTGTTTGTTTTATTTTCATACAAATCTGTTCATAAGTTATCTTTTATTTACTTTAGGTTTGTGTAATATGATTTTTTTGTCTTTACGCTACCAAAACACACTAATTCGGAATTCGGGGCAAGTGGGGAACGGAGTATCTAAACACTAGGTTCCCTCTGCCAACCCTGCTGTGAAGCGTGAAGCTGAAAACACACAAATCATAGGTAGATAGGATAGAGGTGATAGGTTGTGACTTTGATTCTCACTTGAGGAAATGACATATTTAATATATTATCCTCGTTTCACCTAACACGCGATTTCTGCATGGTTCGACGTAAAGTGAGGAACGGATGTGTCTTAATGGGAACGGAGTGTCTAAACACTGCTGTATGCGAGATACAACATAAAGTTAAAAATTTTTGTCAGTAGTCTAAGTTTTATTGAACATAGAACATACAGAAGTTGGAGAAGGAGAAAATTCTATCACTAACAGGTCAAAGCTGCATCTGCAGCAAAATTTATTTTATGAATCTCACCCACGTATTCATTAAATTCTACTTCACACCTCTTCCCTAAAATAATATTAATCTGCAAAAAGAAATGAATAGTCTTTTTATCTTTCCATACATGGTCCATTCATCAACGGCCCTCATCCAACACATGTCGGCCGGTGCTGTATCCTGCCTTCTTAATTAATTACATTTTGGGATTTAGCGCCGAAAAGGTTAAAATGTAACGCATTGTACGCAGTAAGTGATAAAGATTGTCGTGGGTATTATCGGGATAGCTTTCGCATCGACATCTAAAGTGGCTCTGATATCTGGTATTCTTTATAATATCACTTTGTTGTCCATCTGTCTAGGTCCACCAGCCCGAAGATATTGAACTGAAATTAATATTATAACTTTGACTAAGTCCCTCAAAGCACAAAAAAGAAATAAGCTTCTAAGTCATTGCCATTTAAAGATATCGTTTTTGTTGTATTTTGTATGAAATTCGCTGAGTAATCAAAATCTATGGGGTTCTTCGCGTGGGTTCACAGTTATGAACTTATAACACAAATAAATAGAAAATACGAAAAGTACAAATTTATGGATATTTTATATAAACAAAAATACAACCTTATAAAACGTATATATTTTTTTCCTTCCTAAATAATAACATTTTAAATAAATTAAAAATACAAATTTATTTGTGAAGTTTATTTTATACAAAATATGTGCAAGCACAAACTCCTTAAATTAGTGCAGAAGTCTTGGTAGGCACTCGCCCGTTATATCGCGCTTTCCACTTAAATAAATGGATTATTTAACATTTTCAATTCCTCGCTCTGGTAAAGAAGCACATTGCGGCGTTGAGATACGCGATGAACTGAAAATCTAACAACTCATAAAAATCAATATACGATATTCATTATATCGAATTACATATTATATTAAATGAATAAATAAATAATAATATTATTTTTGTACTACAGCATGAATTTTACAGTAAGTACCAATATTTTAACTAAATTAAAAGTTTAACGCTGTAACCCGGATATAACAGTGTTCCCACGAGTTTAAGATTATAACCATAAAAGGCCGTCGTGGCGCAGCGGCACAAGGGTGTGATTGTAACGCGACGGTTGTTGGTTCGATCCCCACTCGAGGAAGTGAAATATTTATTTACGTTTATATATACATTTCTTCGCTGTGGTTTTGAGGCAAAGGGTGTCGTTGTGTTCTGCCACTCAATAAGCAATGCCTCCAGAAATCGGCAGAAAGTGGGCACCGGAGTGTCTAAACACTACGTTCCTTCAGTCTACTCTGCTGTGTGCGGGATACAGCGTGAAGCTGACACAACCATTAAAATGGTCTAGAAATTCATATATGTATATGTATATCTGAGGCATTCATTATAAGAAACTAGCTATTTCGTCTACTTCGCAACTAGGACGCAGGTATTCCAGCGACGTCTTTGTCCCGGGCGAGGCTTTATGTCAGCACCCATTGTACTACAGTTTGTTATCAGTGTGATGTTTGCTTTAAAACACTGGTGTATTATCACTGGAATAAGATTTTAGAGTGGACAGGGATTCTATTTCTTAATTAGGGGAGATACTCGTGAGTTTTCGTTTAGATTATAATCTGTTTATGTATTTTTATACCCGGATTAAAAAAATATTTTTTTTAAATGTAAAAAGTTTTTAAAATATTTGTTAAGTAATAATGAAGAATATTTCATGAAATATTTTGTTTTAAATATTAGATAATAGCAACACGGGAATGGGTATCTACAGGAAATACCTCACAGATATTATTCTAGGTACCTATAATATGATAGACTTATGTATGTATGTATGTATGTATGCACATAAATATTCAATATTAATATTATTATCTATGGACGTATAGCATATTCCCGAATTGAAGAGAGAACGCGCGGGGTTGACATTTCGAATACTGTGCTCTCGACGTGGTTACACAGCGAAAGTAGGTCAGAGGACTCTCAAATGTGCGTAATATATATAACGTATGTTAGTACGTGTCCTTAATATCTTCTAAACACGTCTAGATAAATTATTTTTGATATTGTGAAAATTTAATTTTAGATTGTATTTTAGTTATGTTTATGAGAAAGAGAAATTATTAGTAGATAATACTTTGCTGTTCCTAAAATATTAAACCATCTTGTGTTTTTATTCAATCATTTCTTATAGCTTTAGGTTCTATGCAGTATTTGAATGGGTAGGCAGTAAAGTTTTGTGTTAAGATACTCTTTCTACATTCATTTCCAATTTTAGAGACATTGTGTGTTCAGTGGCGGAATACAACGCTGTGTTTTACCATAAATAGAGTCGAATCCACAGGACCCAAGCTGCCCTGCAACAACGTCATAATAGGACATAAAACGACTTATGTCAGGCGGACATTATTTTCATACAAATAGAGTTAAATTGTAGAAATCTTTTCTAAATGTTTATTAAATGAAATAAATTTAAAATTAAGGCCGTTGTGGCGCAGTGGCACTAGGGATTCTCACTCGAGAAAGTGAGTCTTCGACCTAGTGTCGATGTAAAGTGTGGCGTTGAGTTCTGCTACTCAACACGCAATGTCTTCAAAATTCGGCAGAAAGTGAGGAACAGAATGTCTTAACACCGAGGTTCCCTCTGCCTACCCTGCCGTGTGCGGGATACAGCGTGAAGCTGAATTTAAAATTGTACTGTGAATCGAAAATACATAGAGTAATTTGTTTTATATGATTTAATTACATTTTCATTTAAATTTTATGCCTCTACATATTATTATAGTTTTGTTGCGAATAATGTACAATGATTGAACTATAATTAATTGGTTTGGTGCAATAGGTATGTAGATGTAGATATATATATAGTACAGAATATTGCCCAGAATGGGGATCGAACCCAAAATCGTCGTGTTACAGCCACACCCTCATATCTTATACACTTACCTATATTTATGTTTATTATTTAAAATATTTTAACATATATTCGAAAAATCATAAACACCAAAAGATCGACGCTCTAGCGAGTCAGTAGCGGATATTAAAACTTCATATATTATAGTACCAGTAATAGACCGGAAAAAGATGTTTCAAATCAGATGTTACCGTAGCTCGGGTGTATCCGCCGCGACGACTTCCGGTGCAGCACAAGCGAAGATTGGTCACATTTCTTGGCTCGACTCTTATTTTTAGATTTAAAGTAGTGAGAAATATAATGCAGAATCGATTTTAGAGATTTACTTTGGGTAACTTCTATAGTATCGAAATAACTATAATATTATATATTGAAACAAGTAAGATTATGGTTTTTTTGTTTTTTTATTAACTTAACGCTGTATCTCACTTTCAGCAGAATTTTTAGATTTTCACGCCTCGTCTCATTACCAGAGCGAAAAAAATATGAAAAATATTAAATAATTAATTCCACCAACTGATCATCGATCCCATAACTATCGATACGTACCCTTGCACCACGAGAACCTCGAAGAGATCATTAAATAAATGTACGTTAAGAGATTAAGGCAAACCACAAATAAACTACATATATAATTCATTTAAGTACCGTAATTCATTTAAGTGTTGTTCCATACAAAAATTCGAAGCTATATAACCATCTAATTCCCTGAACTATTTTAATGAAAATGTAACTTACAAGCATTCATTAGTCATACATTAGAAGTAAAGTCTTTAACTGAAGTAGAGAGATTACTCAATAGTTGTTACAGAGTTCTCCAGCGGAACCTGATTTACTGCTGCAAATTTCGTAGCACATCGATAGTCGAACGGTTACGTTAAGCTACAATTGTTATGTGCCAGTTAGTAATTTTGGTCTTCGTTTTGGTTATTTAGACTGGCAAGAGCGTGCAATTGGTCGTGGGTTCGATTTACACTCGAGGATATTAAATAAGCGATATTTTAATTTTTTCGCTCTGGTTTCTTGTATCCAGCACAGAGCAGGGTAGACAATCAGGAATCTGAGAACATACAGTGAAGATATTTCGTTTTTATTAACATATTATTGTTTTCCATTTCCCGTTGAATCCTGGAAGCAGTAGCGGAATTCAACGCCATGCCTTTTCTAGATATAAAATCGAAACCAAAGGAAATGAAAAATATTTTATTTCCCCTTAGTGAGAATCGACGGTTGTACCGTCGGGTTTACAGTAGCAATATACTCGTACTTACTTCATTAGCTTGAAAATAACTGTTTGTCAACATGTCTTCGAGTAGGAATCGAAACTGCAGCTATCCAGTTTTCAGTCACACACTTACGCCGCTGCGCCACGACGATCTCAATATACTTCACTAACTAGAAAATAACATATTTATTGAATAACCTACCCACTGCCTACTCTTCATATAAAAAGCTATTAGAAGGAAAGTCCTAATACTGATCTTTCATACAATATTTCCACGAAAGTTGTAATATTTCCATTACGTCTTTGTTTCCTTGATTGAACGTTATATATATTATAATCGTTATTTGTCTCACATATGTAGTTTATATATATATATATATATTTTTCATGTATCTTATTAATGGATTGATTTGGTACAAGAACGAACCGCGCGACGGTTATGGGTTCGATTCCATCTGGGTGGAATCAATTATTTTCACTTCCTCGCTCTGGTAACCAAAAAAAGTGTGATGCGTTAAGTTCCGTCACTCAAAACTCAATATCTTGAAAATTGTAAGGCAAGTGGAGAACGGAGTGTTATATATGTAGGTTAAAGCGTAAATATAAAAAAAAAAGATAAATATTTATTTATTAGAAATTCTGATATTTACTGGTGTAAATATTCATTATGACATTCCATGACGATAGTCGGGATAATGAATGTGTTAATTAATATATAACAAGATAATATTTTTACTACGAAGAAAATGGTACTATCAATCCAATCAGGAATAAAATCAATAATTTATGGCAATATTTATGAGATAATGGGGATCAATATGCCATAATTATAATGGACGACCTATAAAATGTACATAAACACGTAGATATGATGAATTTATATTGCATTTTTACTCCTTTCCATAGATAGTTTAGCAAGTAATTGTAATAATTGTAATTTATCACAGTGGAAATAGTTTGTTCCTGTTATATATAATAAATAGTTTCCTTATAAAAATCCATAAAATCCACTTCCATTTATAACTCATAATATTGCACAAAAAACAAGTAGTGTTGTTCTTCGATGTTTGAACGCAAAATATATCTTTTAATTCCCGGCGCGCCACAGGAGTGTCCTTTAATACCGGTTAATGGTGGTGGATGGTGGTGGAGAATGGAGGTCGGGAGACAAATGCTCGTCGAGATATAGGCGCGTGTGGTCACACAAAATGCGATGTTATAGACTTATTGCTATAGCACTGTTTGGTTTAGCGTTTTCTATATGTATAGTAGGTAGTTTGAAATGAACTCAAGGGACAATTTAACCGTAATCACTGTTTTGTCTAATATATTTCAAGTGTGGTTTCTAATATATAAAATAAATTATTATTTTAAGTGAAAATGAGTTAAATATTTTATGTTTATTTTAATGTTTTGCAAAAGAATGAAATATACATGTAGTATTTTGCTTGCACAGTATTATTTTACTGTTAATAGACACGAAACGGATATAAAATCTTGGATCTCTATATATGTAGATATTTAAAGTTTTCTTATTAACATTAACTTATTAGCTTATGCCAAATATTATCTAAATCCGATAAACACTTAAGTATATTTTAAACGATATGACTTAACTAAAGTATGTTTTAAACTACTTAGAAATTAAAGTAAATATATTTTTCATTCATTCTTAAACCAAATTTAATAGAAAATTTGTACTGACTACACAAAAGAACAAGTGTACTAAAAAACGTAGAATACTCTATTACTATTACTAATATTATTACTAATATGTGAGTCAGTGAGTATGAGAGCCCAATGCCTCGAAAATTCAGAGAAAAGTGGGGAACGATGTATCTTAACACTAGGTTCCCTCTGCCTACCCTGCTGTAGACTGAATACAACTTGAAGCTGATAAAGTGAGAGATAAGATTAAAAACATTTCAATGTCATCTTGTTTAATGGCCACAATCTGTAGACTAATATTATGAGTTCGCGTCTAGCGATCTACCTAAAATATATCTTCGTGGCAACACTATTCTTCTCACATCACTCGCGCCGGCTTTATCGTAGCAATATAGTTCGGGGAAGACGACGATTTAGAACATGTCGCGACTTGTTTATCAACGTTAGATATAGCTGTAATTTGTTGCCAGTTTAATTAAAGTATGAACTTTTAAATTTATGTGACCTGGTAACACCTAGTTTACCTTTTAGGAAAGTAAGGAGTTTGAAGTTAGTTTTGTTACTATAATATATACAATATTATGAACACGCTTTGAGGCCGCCGTGACTCAGGGGCATAAGCGTACTACGGTAAACGGGGCGATTGTGGATTCGATTTTCAGTCGGGGGAATGGATACAGCGCGGCGTTGAGTTCCGCCACTCAACAAACAATGATTTCAGATCTCGATGGAAAATGGAGTATCTAAATACTAGAATTTCAGGCTCCTTTTGCCTATCCTCCTATGTGCAGGATACAGCGTGATGCTAAGAAAATATATATTACAGGCCGTCATTTTAGTTTAGTTAGTTACCAGAACGATGAAATGAAAATTTATCTGTACCCCCAAATGAGAATTGAATCTATCAACTGAAGCGTTTCAAATGCTACGCTACGGCTCCAAGAAATAACAAATTTTCTTTATTAGTATAAATAATTATTTCTTTATTTATACATTAGGTAAAACATAGAAAGTAGAAAAATAGGTGCAAATTATGATGACTCAGCGTACCTGTGAAACCGTCGTAAGGTTCCAGAAGTATACGCAGATGCTCGCCACAAGGGGTCTCGCGCACCCCTTCATTAGGGGAGTGAGCCTTTGTTCCTTCAAAGATACTTCTACCTATCAGATACCGAGTTGTACGTCGCTCGCAAGCTATTTATTATCCTTTTTATATATTCTTTTGTTATGTTATCGTTGTTGACGTGTTGTAGTGTATGCAGTTTTGCCTGTGAAATTGTTATTAAGATTTAATTATATAATAATGGTAGTTTTTGGGTTCCGTAACACAAAAGGAAAAACGCAGCCATTATAGGATAATTTTGTTTTCCGTCTATCTTCAGTCCAGTGGAGCAAATAAAAATAAGGCTTCTTATTCAACTAAAATAAAAGATACAAGTGTGTATACGTCATTATATTATATATACCCGCATAATCGAAATGAATCTCCTGGATCTACCGTAAACAACATGTAAAACTACAGTAATTATTGATGATGATGATGACAATTTTATATGATGTACTTCCTGACCTACAATTCCTCGGTGGATGACCCAATCTCGCATTTGACTTGCTTTTTTATTATTATCCAGCAAATATTGTATCTCTAACTTAATATTTTTAGTCGTTAATCTTTGTATGCTTTGATAGATATCGGGGCTTTTTATTAAGAGATCCATGTTCAATAAATTACATATAAGTACATAATAAATTAAGATTTAATCACTATATATGTACATTATTGAAAGCCCACTAAATTTTAATTTAGTACCTCAACATAAGCTTACGACCTGAACACAGCGCCTGCCTTTAAGCTGTAAATCTAAGCTTAGATAGCTTTTTGACCTAGCTCTGGTGGATTAAATTGATTGACAGAAGCAAGTGATGTGAAACGGGAAAGCTGAGAGTCTATTGAGGTTTCACACCATGTTATATTGTGTTCTATTTAAGGGAATATCATATATAATATCATTATGGTATGAGATAAAATGTAAACATTCTTTGATCTGCACTGTTTCTAAAACTTTAAAATAACTTTTTAATTTCAATTTAATTTGGTCTTAGTCTATAAGTATAAAAAAATCTTACTGTCTTGTGAACCATTTGACCAATAGTAAAAAATGATAAATGATTTAGGCATACCTCGATAAACCTCGATAAACGCGATAGTGGTGGATTCGATGGCGGCTATGAATTGTTTTCATTTCCTCGCATTAACTAAAAAAAATGCGGCGTTGAGTTCTGCTCCTCAACAAGCAATGTCTTGAAAATTGGACAAGGTGTGGACGGTATGTCTTAACACGAGTTATATAAGACCCTACTCTACTCATTTATATATAAGATACAGCGTGGAGCTCAAAAAAAAAATTACTGCGAATAAAAAAATATGATTTTTCATTCTGTAATTTGCATACATACAATTTTTTTACCTTTTGAATAAAAAAAAATATATATATCAAAAACCTTTATCGTAAAATATTTTCTCGATGTAAATTTACATTTTCGTTAACGTTAACGCCAAACGGAAACTGTGAAATGTGGTACAATGACTTTTCTTTTTAGCAAGAGCTGTCATTATACTACACGTGACGGGATGTCATTTATGTCAATGGCGTGCATTCAATTTTTTTTCTTTACATTTATTAAAATAAAAACGCAGTTTCAACTTTTTTTTTAGGAATAGTAGAGTAGGTAGACTGAGTTTATTGTCTAGATACGAGACTATCTGTTAAGTAGTTGCATCTAACAATCTTAAATTGTTGAGAAAATGGAAAATGAAAATAATTCATTATCCCGAGTGAATATCCGGTCCCCACTTTCCACCGAATTTCGAAGGCATTGTGTATTGAGTCACGAAACTCAACGCCGTACTCTGCCTTGTTACAATCGAAAATTCATTTCTTAGTGAGAATCTAACCCACAGACCATTACGTTTACATTTACCCGCATGTGCGCCTGCGCCACAAATGGCCTCGTTATAGTCACTAAATAATTGGTTATTCTATCTAGATATCCACTAGGTATACTATACGTTCGTCTATGCTCCGAATACGTAACAAGCAACTCGAACTGCAATATAACAATCTTCATACATCTACAGGCAGAGGTGGTCTTCAGGGTAGTTTCTATACTATTAAAACATGTACGCTTGGAAATGCTCTATTTGGAAACTCCTCATTTTGGCCGAGATTGGTGTCGATATAGCAGTACTGTAGTTGTGTATTAGATAACCTCGCTCGTAGTCCTGGCCGGTTGGTGTGATAACTCATGTGAATTATGAAATTGAAATTATTTGTTGAGTCGATTTTAATACAGTAGAACGATGGTATGGAGTTCAAAAATAATGTGTATTTGAGGCAAAGTAAATATACTCGTGTCTCTATATAAGATTTTTTCAATTTTAAAATAAATTTAAAAATACAATATCAATTAAAGGATTTACGAGCGAAAATTTTATAGAAATTATGTTTATATAACTTGAGTGTGTACATTTGCAATTCCCATTCTCGAAATATAAATGTCGAAATGGAAAAATAAAAATATTAATTATTTTTTAACTTATACTCCGAGTCAACAATTAGTTTTAATTGGAATCCATGAATAAATTCCACATGACAGTATACGGGTATGTCGAATTTTCCAATATCCATCTAGCAGAGGCTAATGGCTGTTCACAGAACAGCGAGCATAATACAAGAGTAATGTGACTCTATAGAGACACTCACAGCTCTATTCAAAATATCGTGTAAGTAAAGATTGGCTCTCGGTATAAACACTTTCAAAGATTTATTTAGTAAGATATTATGATATATTCTGTGTATTGTATCAGCGTAAATAAATTACCAATAGTCCCAAAGAAAACGACACCACATCAAGAATGATGATATAGCAGCGCAGACAGAGGATATTAAGAAGTAAAATAACACTTCTAATTAACGCTATTCTGTGATATCTAAAGGTATTTAAATTATGGGTGACAAATTAATAGGACCCTAAATTACGTATCCAATATGAAAGCTGTAAATTTAATTAACGAAATATCAGAAATTGTTTAGGATTGTATGAACGTTATTGATATATTTATTCTATATTATATACGTGTGGCTTGTGTACAAATACAAATATATATTATATATATGTCAATTAATAATATATTATATTGTAAAACTATATCTAATATGGCCACCCAGATATAAGTGGAAGGAACAATCTAAAACAAATTCTCATCGCACACAGGAGAATAGGCAGAGGGAATCTAGTGTTAAGATACTGCATTCCCGAGAGGCAGAACTCAACGCCGCGCTTTGCCTCGACACTAGAGCGAAGATAAATGGAAATATAAAAGTAAAGAAATATTTCACTTCTTCGAGTGGGAATCGAACCCACAACCATCGCTTTACCAGGCAGCACCCTAGACCACTGCGCCACGACGGCCTCTAATGTTTTATTATTGAAATATAAAGAAAACACAACTTTATTGATAGATTTATGAGCAATTCATATTGACAAAAAACAAAATTTTTTGCTTATACCACTCTCAACAGGATAAGCAGATGGAACCTGGTGCTAGAACACGCCGTTTCCCAT
>JBAIZZ010000374.1:1087080-1097094 GCA_037355905.1 Heliconius aoede | reverse complement strand
AGATGTGTTTTTACTTTCCAAAAGCTATAGAGATAGATAAAGTTTTGCTCCCTACGCAGTAGCAGGCCAATAAGATGGTAAATGCAGAAAATGCGCTCGGCTCACAGATGAATCGAGAAAATTTCAAGAAATTTGTAGAATTTGATGGAAATCGCATGCATGCTTTCGATCTCAAAGGAGGGCTTGGAAATAAAGTTAGACGTTCTTGACCGCATAATGTGGAGATTTTACGGCGATCCAACATCACAAAGAACTGATTTTCCACCGAAAGCACTTTCTACATCTTAATATTAGAAAATCTTATATTGGAAATGTTCAAGCATTAACTCCGAATATTTCAAAATATAAATATTTGTTATTGTTATTTTTATTTCAAACGTTAGTCATATTAAATGATATATAGTTTTAAATACTAATTAAACGTGAGCATATGTTAAAATTTAATTGACATTTATTGTAATTTAATGACAGTAAGTAAGTAGTGTCACCACATTAACATTCACAATTTAAATAAAAGTTAAAACTAAAAACATAGAGTTTCTTCCCTTTTAGGAATGTGGGCTGAGTCTGTGCCAAATTTCATGATCTGGCCAGCGGAATCGCACACATTAAAAACAAATAACAGTTCAATATTCATGTAGCAGTTTTTTAAAACACCAACTAACTGAGTGTTTGTCTAAAGTTTGATAAAATTTATTAATTTTTATACATCACCATATCTTTTAAGATAGAATTTTATATTAAGTTCTTATAATTCTGAAATATAATATATTTACATATAATTTTTTTTTATACTGATGTGATACGTACGATAAGGGGCCGTCGTGGCGCAGTGGCACAAGGGTGCCGCCCGTAAACGCGACGGTGATGGGTTCGATTCCCACTGGAGGAAGTGAAATATTTCTTTACGTTTTACTTTATATTTCCATTTTTCTTTATTTATATTTCCATTTTACTTTATATTTCCATTTTTCTTCGCTCTGGTGTCGAGGCATAGCGCGGCGTTGAGTTCTGCCACTCAACACGCAATGCCTCCAGAATTCTGGAGAAAATTGGGAACTGAGTGTCTTAACACCGAGGTTTCCTCTGCCTACCCTGCTGTGTGCGGGATACAGCATGAAGCTGGTGTGATACGTATATGGAAAGTATCGTGCTAGGTGTTCTCTATAATTCAGATCAATTGCATATTCCTCTCTTATTAGGTGCTATGCCGCATTGCGTCAGATAAGGTATTTAATGTAAACCTGCAGCAGCTTTCTGAAGCTAATTTACTGACATATCACCAGCGTTTTATATGCTGGTCTTATTTTCCTTTACAGTTATTAAATGACATAATATAAATAATCTACAATAAGAATTTTATATATAATAAAAAACTATGCAATGATATATATATAATATGTCTTAAGCTTACAATGGGTAATAAGTTAAGTTGTGTAACATATGTAATTTACTTAAGATAACACTTGGGACGGGATGGGAGTTCATCGTGATTGGGAGCTGCACAACAAACACATTTAAATAGCTTAATAAAAATAAAAGATTGCATAAGCACTCCATTGCTTACTCTACGCCCAAATTCAAGATATCGTGTGTTGAGTGAGTTGTATTATTTTTATGTAATTTTGTTCGCAGCTTTGCACTGTATTCCGCACATAGCATGTAGGCAGAGTGAAAGTCAAAAGCTTAAGACAGGCGGTTTTGAGTAGAGAAACCCAACGAGGTAAAACGTGGGGTTATGTTTCTCTGGTAACGACCAGAGCGAATAATGAAAATATTAAATATTTCACTACCCCGAATGGGAATTGAGTCCACGGCCTTCGGATTTACAGACGCACACTTATGCACCACGACGGTCTCAACTTAAAGGGTGAAATAAAAATTATCTGATCTCCGAGAGAGGGAATCGAACACACAATCATCATGCTTACAGTCAGATCTAAGCCACACAGTTCTGCAATTTAACTATAATAATTGTGTATTGAACATTTTAAATATTAATTTATTAAATGACCCTCTGTATGTTCATGAATAGCACAAGAATTAAAACAAGTAATAAATTAATTTTGACATCGTCATTATTTAAAGCTCAGAATAATACAATTTTTCTCTTGGTTTCTTGTGCAGTACCCATAATATTTTGATAAGGAAATTCTTGTTTGGATTATTGAATCACATATTTTCAAGAAAATCAAAAAGAATAAAGTTTTTAGTTTAGTTTAGTTTTTTATATATATATATTATATATATATGAAACAAAAATATTGGCTCCGTGCACGACTACACCGCCACCCAGCACTTTCGTTGGCTCTGACGCTTTAATTTCCTGAAGATTTTACCTTGTACATTATTTAATTTAGAATCATTGTATTCAGAAAATACTTGTACAAATGATCATAATAATATCAAAATTAGTTAATTAAAACGTCATTTTACTGAAAATTATATCAGTAACTTGTTGTAAATTTGATCAAAAAAAGAAGAAGAGAAGAAATTATTATTATATTATTAAAATAATCAATATGAAGATGTTTATTATTATCCAATTACTTGAATACGAAAATGAAATGTGATTTAAGAAACAAAAGTCATTTAATTTTAATAGGTTTTTGTTTTATTTGTAAATATTCACAGAACTTGATTGGAACGAGGGACCCTCGGTGGCTGAATCCAACTTGTAGTAGACCGATTTTTTTTATATAATTTACATAATGAGCATTTTCAACCTTGAATTATTTTAGCACTCATGGGATCGATGAGGGCTTTTGATATTTCATGGTATTCCCGAGGCCTTTATAAATTTTCAAGACAGTGATTTTTGTTATATTTTGACTTATAATATTTTACCATACTAAACAGAGTTCAGATAAAATCATTCATACAAATATCTCCACCGCTACAAGTAAGAAATGCTCCATCCAATTAGCGTTTACGATGCGGGCGCTATTTATTTGTGAAAAGCTCTCGTATTGGCTCCTTTAATGAAGTGCTTTCGAGAACTTTTTTACTTTGGAGATCTTTAACTTTATTGTAAAGTATCGTTTAAGGGAGCTTAAGCAAAAGCTTGCTACGGAACATGCCCGTTACAAGTATCAGTAGAGATGCAATTTCTTGTTTTGATATATTATATATTTTAATATATAAATTCTTAAATAAATCTTTATTTACTTTCATAATTAAGTAACATGCAACGTAAATAATGAAATAATAATGATAATATTTTATTACAAATTACAAGAAAATTACAAACAACTTATAATAATGAAAATTACATTAGCCCAAAACTGTGTCGCAGTTATGCATTACGCCTGCCTTATAAGTGTCATTTCATCAAGTTATTTGATTCAGTTAAAACTAAACACAAAAGAAAGAACTATTAAAAAAAAGAAAAATAAATACAAAATTTCAAAAATAAAGATGCACACAGCAGAGTAGGCAGAGGGAACCTAGTGTTAAGACTCTCCGTTCCCCATACTCTGCCGAATTCTGGAGGCATTGCGTGTTGAGTGGCATAGCTCAACGCCGCCCTCTACCTCCACACTAGAGCGAAGAAATAGAAATATAAACGTAAATAAATATTTCACTTCCTCGAATGGGGATCGAACCCACAACCGTCGCGTTACAATCACGCGTGAGTGAAAGAGTGTGTTGTGATGTGTACGTGTGTGCGCACATGTGTTGTATATATCGATGTCAAGTTACGCGTATATAAACAAAAGGTCCTCCGTCTTGTCATAATTTTTTATATTTTTAATTCTTTACGGATATTATTATAAAGTATGGGACTTGAGCGTCCCAGTCTCTTTATTTCATCTCATTACTTAACAGTAATTAGTTGAAATTATACGGCACTTCGTTCCCCGTTTTCCAGAGGGCACTTCCTCTGCTTATTTATTTTTTATTACAATAAGTCAAACTTAAACTAAACCTATTTGTTATGAATGTGAAATGTAAGTAATACATAATGTAGAAGTATTATTAGACGTATTACATATTAAATATATTTTTCATAATTTGTTTTCCATCGAAGCCTTAACTTCAATAATAATTCATTATGACTCGATCATTGATGACTCGATTTATAATTATGATATTACAAAATAGTAATAAGTACAAAATAGTAGTAACAGCGAGTAGGGTTGGAATGAAAAAATACTGCAATGAATCTAACAATGTAGCACTATTTTTTTTATTTTAATTTTAATTTTAAATAAATAATCGTGAAATTGTTTGCAGGTTGTTAAATTTTAAATTATCTGTTGCATGATTTTATTGCATGACATTTGCATGATTAAAACATATATTTTGACAAGTTACTTATAGATGTAGCTACGGCTACCTCAATAAACAGATAGAGAATTCCAATCTCAACCTTCCAATTGACCAATGAAAATATTATTAATATAATACATGTATAGTTCTAACATAAAATCTCCTAACTGAACTCTGAATTGAAAATAAAATTTTTACTGAACAATGCGAACAAATACGTATGTGTAAATAACTCGTCATTTCGTCAAATGTCACTGTTTTTTAAATCGAACAAAAGATGAAACTGGGAACACATTTCTATACTGTTCAATTCTCTTTTGTAAAACTGAATAAAAATAGACTAAGAGAATCTATTTTTATTTAGTATACAATAAATCATCAATTTATTGTATCCGTTCATGCTGTGTATATAATATAATAAAATAAATAAGAATATTAGCAGAAGTTGTGCTTTGAAATTGCCACGGACACCTAGAAGACACTTATCTATATCTTTTCCAGTAAGTAAATAATGAAGAAAAAATGCCCATTTCCGTATCACGCTAATTTTTTTTCGTTATCCAGTATCCAAAGTAGTCTCTAAACTTTTTTAGTGTGAGAACATATTATATACATATAATAATTGCCCCAGTTTTTGGCTTGTATAATCCAGTTTTTAAAAAACAATTCAGTTACACACTGTATCCCGCACACAGCAGAGTAGGCGGAGGGAACCTAGTGTTAAGACACCACTAGTTCCGCACTTTCCACCGAATTCTGGAGGCATTGCGTGCTGAGTGATGGAACTCAACGCCGCATATTGCCTCGATGCCAGAGCAAAGAAATAGAAATACAAATTTAAGTAAATATTGCATTTCGTCGAGTGGGGATCGAACCCACAATCAGCTTCCACTTTTCAACCAGTAAAAGTTAAGTAATGGGACGTCTGTTAATTAATTCCCACATTAAAATTTAAAACATCAAATGTAGCCAAAATCAAATTTTAGTTAGAAACCAATTTTTTTTAGTTTTTTATAGGTATAAAATTTTATTTTTACATCTTTAATTTACACACATTTTTATTATTACATATTACATTATTACATACATTTTTAGTATTTTTTTTTATTTTTGTCTTTATCAACACTACTGTTATTTATATATGTCATCTTAAACACTCTATTTATTTGAATAAATAGAAGCGTCCCAATATTTCGTTGTCCGTTCGTTCATTGTCATACCAGACACAATGTTATAATTAAAAATTAAAAATAAGATTAGCTTGTTTTGATGAGGGCACTTCTAGATGTCGTTATAATTAATCTTAATTAGGTATAATAAGTAACTTAGTGGCTAAAATATAATAAACCATAGATATCGTCCTCGTAACTGATATAAAGGTTGACATTATGACAGTGGAACGATGGTTGATTTTTTTAAATTTTTAATTAGTCAGTTTTGGAAAAAATACTAATATATTTTCTATCTGAAGCCATAGTATGTTTTTAATAGCTAGTATTAGTACAGATTGTACAATGATCATTCTTCTTCTCTTTCTTCTAATCATTTCGAGTAATTGAGAATGAAATGACTTGCCGTTAAGAGAAGAAACCACAGCCGTGTGGTCCCGGCTCAGAATAACATCACCCTGGTACTGTCGTTGTCGTAAGAGGCGACTAAAGTACGTGTGGTAGAGTCACGTCGCCAGTAATGGCAACAAGAATGGGCAGATTCGACCGCATTAATACCACCCCCGACATTTAAAACCGGCGTGAAGTAGTGGCTCTTGCCACTGCGTTTCGCATTAGGTAAACTCGGTCGGTCGGTGCGTCCTGGCCTATTGTGATGCAAGGTGAGGAGCTTAGTCCATTACTAGAGATTTATAACATATATATAATATGATAAGCATTTTTTTTGCTAATACTATTTTCTTCTCATTGTGATCACGTATTTGTACGCAAATTTGAGATTTAAAATTGTTTTCCGCCACTCAACACGTAATGCCTCCAGAATTCGCCAGAAAATAGGTGACGGAAATGTCTTATGACTATTTCACGGTAGTATATTACTTAGAAGTGATCAATCCACCAAATACTGTATTTCACCATTGAATTGCTTAAAAAAGTGAACGTTTCATGTTCATATCAAATTTAAAAAAAAAACAAATACAAGATACTCGTTTTATTATTTTATCCTAAAAAAGCTAGTTATGTTGCAAGTCTGACACATCTACCACACTCGAATGTTTCTTCTTTGACGATTCAATATATATATTCGCTAGTGACGACTTCGAATTCGCTAAGTTAGATCTGGTCATGTACATCAGAGGCAAGTGGTTGCATTCATATTTTTCCTGAAAAACAAATGTTAATACACGTGTTTTAAACAAACAGACTTGCTCGATATGAAGTGTCGAGTGTCGACTTTACATTTTAATACATTTAAATGTAAAATATATTTCAATTTTTTATTTAAAAAAATAATACAATAGAGGCGATACAAAACCAACCTTCACCACCGCAATATTTTATCTTATCCCAAAAAAAAATCCTAGTAAACAGCAAACATATACTAGAGACAAGAGAGCTTGGATATATAAATAGAATGAACGTAAATACCCTCAGATATGCACTGACCTACTAATGCGCTACTGTTGACGGTTCATTTAACTCGCTGTAAAAATATAAAACGAAATGAAATTTTAAATGAAATATTCAATCGCAGCTTCGCCGGCATAAACTTGTTGTTACCCAATTTATATATATATATATTTTTTTTTTTACATAAATTGCAGCCCTTATTTTATACTCTTGAATAAAGTATATTATTGTAAAAAAAAATCTAAAATTGTTCAGTTATTTTTACAAGTGGAACAAACATCCGTCCATCCATTCAACAACCCTTAGTTATAATATGAGTGGGATAGGATATTACCCCCTAACTAGATTACATGACCTTTGAAACCTTCGTTACTTTGTACGCTTACAACGTCATAACAATACAAAATGATAAATCTATATATGTAAAAACAAATGTCTGTTCGTCCGAAACGGCCGAGCCGATTGACGTGGAATTTCGAGTTGTTCCCTGGCTTCCCGGAATGGTTATAGGCTAGTTAGATTCGGAATCCAGAAACGCATTTTCTTTTATTGTACGTTATTGCCCGACGGGACGTATTTTTCCCGCTACGACAATAGGTGAGTCCACTAAACTTCGCCCAGGCTCAGCTAGTCCCATATACAAATGGTGTTTAAATTAAGCAATAACTTTCTTACCAATCTAACTCGTTGTTTGCAGAATTTATAAGCACTTACATACTTACGTGGATTCTATTTAAGTTTATTTAGCCTCAAATAAAAATTATGAAAATATTCGAGGCTACTACCTAATAATACTTAACTACTACAAATTGCTGCTCATTCGACTAGTTAATTGTTAGTTCAAACTAACTTCTTACTTGAAAATTGATTACTTTACTAGTTCTTGGGGATTAGAGTTGAAAACTACTAAAAAGTTTAAACGTAGATTTTAATCTATTGCACCGACCTCGGAGACGGGGAGCAAGACAATCAAGAAGAAAAAAAATATGTTGCTATCCGATTATTTAAATTGTATGTTTCTCGAACATTTTATTGTTAACTATTTAATAGCAGTAAATATTGTTTTTTTGCAACATTCAGATTTTACGTCTTTCATATTTCATACTTTTAAAAATCTAAGTAAAGCCAAAAGTAACTGATGAAGAAGAGATGAAAAGTAAAGAAATTATGATAAAAATTTTGTAATTTTTTTTTGTGAACGGATTGTTTGACACTAGGTTCTCTCTGCGTGAAGTTAAAAATATATATATATTTTCATATTTACGCTATATTCCGCTAATACTAGGCTAGGCGGAGAAAACCTGGAAGCCTATCATTGCCTAGCAACTCCGCTTGCCGCTAGATTCTGAAAGTATTGAGTTGAGTGACGAAACACAACGCTGCCCCTGAACTGGCCTGGCATCACGACTGGCCTCAAGTAATATAAAAATACATTTTTATTTTACTATATTTCATTTATTTATATAGTAGTATCACAATTTGCTACATATATAAACAAATAACGAGCTGTTCCACTTTAACTGTCAAGTTAGGTGAATGCCTCGACGTTATTGTATGACAGCTTTGACGTATTGCTCTCTATCAATAACAGAGTTGTAGCTTACATTTACTTTCCCAACGAAGCAAGCAATATAACTATAAGAAAATTAAAATTTCGGTCCAATAATAAACCGTCCAAGATAGACCAATAAAATCTTGTGAATGTAGAAAGTAGAGAACAGAGTGTCTCGATACTCTACTTTCTATACGAATTTGAGACATCACGTTTTGGCTTTCGCCAGAGTGAAAATTTTATAATAAATGATTACCTCGAGGTCATTTCTAACGTCAATAATTGCAAGTATGTATGTATACTTACATCTAATACTAAACAGCCGTGCCTGCACTGTCGACTTTGGATAATCTCATCAAAGTTTCTCCTCCTTTTACGGTCGTCTGCGTCCGGCGGTCCGTACTTAAAATCACTTTTTAAAATGCCAGCTATATTCTGAATATAAAATGAATCATTAAAATTAAAGGAGCTATATGTAAAAATTATATTCTGAAATAACAACTATTGTTAAATGAATATTGCAATAATTAATTAATATGAATTTTCCCTCAAAATTTATAATTTAAAGGATCGTATACTAATAACTTTCCCTACTTTCCGCCGTATTCTGGAGGCATTGCGTGCTGAGTGGCAGAACTCAACACCGCGCTTTGCTTCGATACCAGAGTAGAAAACGTGAAATTGACATGTAAATAAAATATTCCATTTCTACGAGTGCAGATCAAACCCACAACCAGTCCTGTTTACAACCAGTCGCGTCCCTGCGACACGAGAGGATCGCCATATAAAGTTTTAAAATTTTAAGATTTTTATAATAGTCGATACTACAAAATTAAAATAACAGTAGGTACTTATGTTATTACATTGTTACTTACATTTTTTAAAAAATATTTTATTAATGCCTTAATTTGAGATATTAATAAAATAACAAATGTTAAAGAAATCCACGACTTGGCCGCAATCTTTTGGGATGAGTCTTTAACATGTAAAATGCTCACAAGTTTACCGCATCCTAGAACCTGGAAATTACATTATTGCCTTATTTATGCACAGTTGTAAATGGTCTGTTTGTACATATAACTTTATCTAATCAGATTTTTTTTTGGAAGAGGACAAGGCAAACGAGCGTTCGGGTCACCTGATGGTAAGTGATCACCGCCGCCCACCACCCCGTGCAACACCAGAGGAGTTACAGGTGTGTTGCCGGCCGTCAAGGTGGAGGATGTTGGGCGCCGTAATCAGTATGTTTTAACTATGACATTATAACGATTCAATTAAAAAGATACGCCCAAGCACCATCTGATGTATGAAAATCATTTTTTTTAAGAAAAAAATCTAAGGGTAGAAGACTAGAAATTTTATGAGAGTTTCTTTCAATTTCCGTTCCACTTTCATATTCATATTATTTCATATTCTATCTATTTGTACTTCTTACCGTTGTCGTGCTTACGAAATATATATATATTTTCTATGTAATATGCTCTTGAGAGCAAATTCTATTAGGAAGAAATTTTGCATTTAATTTGAGATGAGATTATATAAATATTAAAGTATTGACATTAAAATATAAATTCAGGGAGCCGTGAGATAAAAGGTAAATAAACCAGAAAA